>JAQGAV010004225.1:0-10717 GCA_034691345.1 Phasmarhabditis papillosa | reverse complement strand
TTATAGAGAATGGCGACCGAAATGAATAAGGCGACCGTGTGGTCACGTTGCAGGCGGGCGACTTAAATGAAGTGCCAATTTCTGCAATATATAACGAAGTCAGGACTCGAACCCGGGACCTTCCCCCAAGGCCGACTTCGAGACGACGGGTGCTCTATCCACTGAGCTATCGAGACAGCTGTTTGGGCTCCTATGTATCCCGAGCTCTTGCTATATAAATTTTAGTTTGTTCAAGAAAAGTGACAACTACTCAGCCATGTTACTCACTTCTTAACTTCATTCTCGAAATTTAGACCTTTAAACATTTTGAATGGGTTAGTGCCAATATTGTTCACAGTTATTTGAACCATAGGGTTGTTTTGTAGGTTGTTTGCATGAATCAACTAAAATAATGTTTGCATTAGAGATGGGCGTTTTGACTCGTTTTAGCCCAACCCGGTTTCGGGTTGAAACGGGTTGGGGCAAAATTGGGTTTTCGGGTTGACCTCAAACCCGAAGTTCAACATGGGCTCGTTTTTTCGTGTCAAGATGCACAACTCTAGTTTGCATTTTTAACCTGGAGACATTGTTGATTTCCAGGTATGGTCAAGTTGGATATTCCTTCATTTTGAATGTTCATGCTAGTGATCCAATTGTTACCGCAAGTTTCTGCAATAGTAATATTAGTTCTTATAACTTGTACTATAAAATGTATAATATTATTAAAATTAATAAGGTTTACTAAAAGATTTTATATTAAATGCAGATTAATGTGTAAGCGAACCCTTTTGTAGCTCTTTGAAGAAATCATTTGCAGTCCGGGAAAACGGAAGGGGTTACTATAATTGCTACCAACTATTAGCAGCGCGCGCGCGTCGCAGTGGGGGCGGAGCCGCCGGTCCCTGCTTATAAGTTCCACACTTATTCTCTAGAAACCGAAGTAGGTTTATCTGCTCCGCTCTAAGGGTTCAACCTACCATCTGGTTCGTAATCCGTGGCTAACGCTCGGAATGCCAGCAAGGCTGCCAAACCGGACCGAGACCGTAATCTTATGAGCATTGTTGTGTTGGTTGAAGACACCTTGGGCGGGTTCAGGTGCGGAAGAGAAAGGTCCACTTCAATATGACTAAAATGATACCCTATTTTATTAGTGAATAGTTCAATTGAAATACATTTAAATGCGCATTTCAAATTTTCGGACAAAATCTCTAGTCGCTCCAGGTTATGCCAGTCCCTTTATGAAACCCCATGTTTCCAAATCATCCAGCGGGCCAGGCCGGACCGGTCCGGAAAAACCCTGGAAAAACTCAACGAGACCCGCCCAGGTTGAATGGTCTGCGTATTTCTATACTGGTTAAACCAGTTTTATACTGTCAATTTTTTTAGACTCGAACATTTCCCACCTTAAATCAATCAGACAGTCATCGCAGGCCATCGAATATCCATCATATACTTGAAGTACGACATCCGAATTGACAAGAAAAATCCAATATACCTGTGGATCTTCTATTTCCTGGATCCATGTTGGTGCCGTATCTTTGATTGCCATAGAACCATTTTGCTGCATGTCTTGGCCTTCCGTACTCTAAGCTCTCTCTTTCCATAGAGCATTCTTAAGCTTTGGATTCAGGATTCTCCCGAACTGCACACTCGGTAATACCATTCCATTGGCTTGCCGAACCATCTCCAATGGTGTGGTCCAAGAAGGACAAGAGCAGAACTGTAAAAATAAATTTTTAGTACCTGACTCTCCCACGCGCACTGTTGTTGATATCTGCTGCACCAAAGTTGAATGATTGAAGGCGAGCTTTCTATCATCCTTGAACCACCGAGGCTCTGATAATTGTCAACGTAGCTGTTCTAATCTGGGTCTATTTGAGGCTCAGAAAAAGGACAACTACGCTGAACAATATTGGCTAAATAGGTCTCCCTATGTCCCTTTGAAGAAATAAGTTTCGCAATACCGTTTGGTAAACACGCAAAAATTGCACGAAATACGCAGAAGACGCAGAATAACACTATAACTATGCATGAATATATTGTAAATGCTTACACGTTTTCCATTTCGGGCTAATATTTGAAATTCATAGCTAGAAGCTACGTCAGCCGCAAAGTTCAGAACAGAAACTTCGTTGAGAAAACGGTCGTCAGTAAACCATACAAGGTCATAGAATTCATAACTTCCTGAAAATATGTTTTTGTATTTTAGAAGAAGTTTCACGGTGTTATCAGTTATCGTTCATTCAGTATAAAGACTTGTACATGTATGGTATGCGATAAAAAGAATTTGCTTTAGTCTCGAGTTCATTTTTATAGTTGTTTAACTGCCATAGTCGACGGACGGACTGCTTGCAGGGGTATACGGACAGTTTCGCAAAGGAGCGCGGAAACTAAGTGGTAATAGACTGAGACGGCTTAGCACTCCAGCGCAACAGTCGCAGTCATTTACCTGCAAGCAGTGCTGGCTGCGTAAAGGCCAGAGATTGCTCCTGGGGCAGGCCTGCTTGGGTCGCCCTGGTGCAATTCTAATGCCAAAATTGAGCAGAATTAACTGTTTTTCGTGTGTAATGAATGTTTTGCCTAACAACCTGCTAGCTGCTAGTTTGGATGGATTCCCTACTACTTTTTCATAAATATAGGATGTTGGCTACTTACTTTTAGTGAACTCCAAGACCATTCCGTTATCTACTTCTCCATTATTGTAACAGCTATAGTCGACAGTAAAGCTGGTGCAATTGAACTGGGTCATGTCCGGCAAATTGGACTGGATAAAACTAAAATATAGATAAATATATATACATATATATATATTATAATTTTGTTTTGGAGTATTTAAATTTCACCAAAAGATGTTTGCATATAGATAATGAATGTGTAGAGGTAGCTGATTGGTAGAATGGCGTAGCTTTTTGGCAGTACGATGTGGTCGTATGTTTTTATCTCATCTAATTAGCTATCTATCCCTTTAAAACGAGCGGATTTTGCAATTAAAGGATTCACTCCTATATCCCTCTACTATGTTCTCGTACTAATGAGGTTACCCCAATATTGAGAACAATCTACGGCGATATTGGTTAACTCTATAAAGCTAAATTATAAACTTGTTACTTTCGAACTCACGTTCCCAGAAGTGTTGGTGTAGGATCTTGTTCCGTAGTCTTATAATGTATGGTCACTGTCGCTTGACCAATTCCACGGTAAAAGTATAGAGATATCAATGTGGTTTTGTCAGCCTACATAATTGACAATAAAAAATACGATGTTTATAGTGCACCAATTTTAGGCTACCCGAAGAATTTGCACTATTCCATGTAAATTCCGGTCCGCCACCTTCTATACATTTTTTCTAGCGTCTTTAATAAATTTCTATACACTTTTAGATCTGAAGACGCTATAAAACATGAATAGCAGTTCCCGGACCCTGCAAATTCTAGAAATCGTTTCTGGGAGTATTGCAGTCCTTTTGATCCTTCAATCAGCCTAGAGTGACTCATATTCCAGACTTACAATGGCAACATCGAATCTTTGACGAAGTATAGAAGATGTTGGTGATCTCGACGGGAACAAATCGGCAGTCGTTAAAAGGGCCGTGTCTCTGTTGTTTCGAAACCGCCGCGCGTCGACACTTTGAGTGTCACCTTAACATTCAGTTTAGGTTATGAAAATACTTTTTTCCATTATTGATCGAATTACTTAGACTGTCTAGATAAAAAAGCTATACCTGTAATATGCCAACTAACAAGATAAGCATTATTAAGATATGATCCTAATGCTTCTACCATAACATACTTATCATATACAAAAAGGGAACTTATGGCGGCATTGCTAAAAAGGTTCACTTTTATTTTTATAGTATATTTTATAATTCAATTAATGCGAATAGAAAAACCACAAGTTGGTCTTTTCATTTTACGTTGATGGGGAAAGTTAGTCGAGGGAACCATAAGAAGTCGGACTTCATAGCACATCACCCAGGAAATCGGAACTCAGTGAAGGCCGTTAATCAGAACAAATTTGCATAGATTCCGTCTTCGAAGGATTCAAACCATCTACCTCTAGCTATAAGGCGAAGCTCATAACAACTAGCTCATAACCACCGCGCTCCAACAATCAGTTAAAACAATTATTTGAACGTTATATATTTGTAGATTTCCATAATGACAACAATAAATTAAATCAAAAATTAAAAAATATATTTTTTAAAGATTTCCCCCTGTATGTTAGTTTTAGGATTGTAGAAAAGTGGGCTAAGTGGAGTGTGATTACTATGTATGTATAGTCTGATTCAAAAGTAAGAAGGCGGTGTATGCTGCGTATTTCGCATTTTTATTGCTGCGCATGCTGGAATTTTACGCGCGCGGTAAGCAGACTGCAAACTTGTTTTCGCTTTTCCTTTGAACACTCCTGCTTATTAACACGGTCGTATTTATTTTGAATCTGACTATACCGAGATATGAGATTGCTAAAACTAAGTCCTTTGTAGGTGTTATGAGTGGATATATCATCAGCAAAGAATTGAACATTCATTACAACTGATGGATCATTGTGAATGTCTGTTATATGAACAATCTAAAGTAATGGGTTACAGTCATACAATAGAATCATGCTTCTAGTTTGCTTAATATTGCAGCATATTGAATTTGTTGTATTGTTGGAACCAACCAAATACAATTCTAAATTTATAGTTTACTATCCTAGTGAAACTAACCTGGAAGCAACTACTCTTTAGAGTGTTATTAGGTCTAAGAACAAGTTGATTATCTTGTTTGTTGATACTATATATCCAGTTGTCGTCGCAACCATCTAAAAAGTATGTTTCTGTCTCCTCTGCTTTTCAACGTTTAACTTTTTTTCGATATTCATAGATGAACAGTCAGTTACTTTTCCTTCTGAAACAATTTAAAGTTAAAAAAACGCCTATGGCAAAAATGAAAATTATAATAATAGTTTATATAAAAAACAAGTTTTAATATGAATCTTTCCTAAATGTAATAGTAAATTATTGGACAGCTAATACGAGAACTTACCTTTGTTTTCGTAGTCAGTAGCAAGGGCCTGGAAGTCCTGTAAAGTCATCAGGTCGTGAGAGTAAGATGCAACCCGGATGAGAAGGCTCTGTGATGTAGAGACAACTGAAGGTGGAGGGGCAATGACAAATTGGTTCAGGTCGTCGATCATGTGAATACCACTGCAAAAATAATGTTTTGCTACGTTTCCAACGCAGTATTATGCGGTGCAGCGGAGTTATATAAAATGAACAGAAAATTAGTAAAGTCAGATTCAAAAGTGATTTGGCCGTGTATGCTGCGTATTTCGTTATTTTTAACACTGCGCATGCTGGCATTCTACACGCGTGATATCAGCAGATTGCAAACTTGCTTTCGCACTGCCTTACTCAGACAAAATATTGCAACACTCCTGCAAATACAATTTTATTAAAACGACTGTATTACTTTTGAATTCGACTATAGGTTGGGAGCATTTTGTTTAATCTCACACTGCATCTCTGTAGGATATTGAGTTGGCTACATAGCTTTTGATACAGCTGTATTTAAGGGGTTTTACTGTTTGGAAGTAGATAAAAAGTACTAGAAAATAGAAAGGGGTCGCTAGACTAATTGTTCTTTTGATAACTAGAGGATGTTTTTGGAACTATGTAAATAAACAAACTATGTGAATCGATTCAAATATGTCGCTAACCTCAAATCAATCTGCCGAGTCCCGTTGTTCGTCATATCGTAGACTTCAACATATGCATTTAACGCAAAAGGAGTAAAGAAGTACAAATGAACCTGAAAATAAATTTGGGTTCATTTATTTATTTGTTCTAAGAGAAACTTGCATAATTTGCAATTTAGCTTTGTTTTGTTTCTGCCAACATAAAAGCTCACATTTTGCAATAACTACTCTGGAGAAGATCTACATGACACCACAGAGGAACCTTATAATGTCCCTTCCAGCCAATCAAATCGATTTTTGGCACAGGATTCCTATTTTACCCGGACTATTTTGCCCCCAAAAATTGATATAATCTGACTTACCTATAGTTAGTTTTTATTCACCAAAGCTCGGTTAAGCTCGAATGTTTGATCGAGCCCAAATGCCCACTCTGTCATTTACTCTACCTTGTGGTTAGATGATCTTGCAGTTATGGTAAACTCATAAGTAGTGTCAGTTCCTTTATCAAAGTTGTTCACAGAAACATCGAAGAAAAAGTCAGAGTCAGTAAGCTGTACATTCTCAGAATAGGTTAAAATATCTACAATGCACAATTATTTCGAAAATATGTATCGGTTCAAGATCAAGAACTTTGCAATATCGATCTACTAAATCGCGGCAGGTGCACCCGTGGTTCGATCCCCGCCGAGGCCACTAGTTTTGCAAATTTATAAAAGTGAAAAATTTTTTTTAGGTTTGTTGATTAGGAATTGCGTATTGAAAAAAAAAACAATGAGCCATTTAATAATCATTCAATGAAAGTTACTTACGCGGAGTTGTCAATTCTTCTGCAGACATCAGTGTCGCTGTGATCTGAAAACAAACTAGATAGTGGAAAGTTAAGATTTTTTTTAAATTTTTAATATATTTTCACAAACTCCTAAAAAGGTATTTCTTTATAAGAGTTTTGACTTGTTTACTCAAATCTATTGCTTAGTTCTTGTAAACAAAATAGCTATAGTAAGCGGACAAACGATATGCGAGTTAAAGGTCTGAGAAAACTCGCTCTCAGAGGTGGTTATCCGGCTCGGCCTGAAATTTTGGAGGTCAGGCCGGGCCGGTTTGTCGGATTAACATGAAATCTGGCTCGGCCTGCCCGGCCCGGCCCTTCCTGGAATTTTGGAAGTCAGGCCGGGCCGGGCCGGACCGGGCCGGTCGGATAACCACCTCTGCGCGCTCTAATAAAATTTGCAGTTCGTACCGTATACCCTTGCATGAGCCTGGGCCGGCGACAATATCTAAAAGTGATGCAATTGTCCAGATTCCACAAATACAATGAATTTTGAGATTGAATAGTTTCTGTTTTGAAACTTACCAGAAATAGCGTAGAAATATACCAATTCCATGGAATAGTCTGCATTTTCTGTAACTGAATAGACTGATGTCTCCAGTATTTAGTTTTATAGACACCTCGAGGATTAAGAAGTAACACCTTTATCAAACTACTAACGTCAAGTTTCCGTCGATTATTTATCTAAGCCTTTCTTAGCGGCTGGGGTTATCGGTTGGAAATCAAAGATATCAAAAAAAGAAGGAGTAAGCGTTGAACGGAGTAGTTAAGTCATTTAGTCATTTTGACCTCGTGCACTCGTGCCAATCGGTCGTGTTTTATATTTTTCATTTGTGCTTTATTTTTATTGTTTTCTTCCAGTTTTCGATTATTTCTCTTTCTATTTTATCTTTATAACTTTACTCTTATTTCCAATAGGTCTTAACTTTTAATTCTTTCTGGTTGGGGCCTTGGCCTCAATCTTTCCTTAAATAGTTCAAATTCTCTTTATTCTCAATTTTCTTCTTTCTAAATAGGTTTTCCACTTTATAATTTAGTTTTTATTCTTCTTATTTTATCCCTTTCTCGTCTTTTTGAACCTTTCTCGTCGTTTTTTACCCTTATCTTCCTATTTGTCATCATTTATTGATTGCTGTTTGAATACACTCCGCCCTCTTCACAATGGCCTCTGATAGGGCGCAGAAAGATCTTCTTGACCTCTTCTCGACGAAATTGGCTGAATCTAATCAACTTTTTCTCACCAAAATTGATCAGATGAATAATGACTTCGTAGTTCGTCTTGATTCCCTCCAACGGTCATTTTCTGATTCTTTGGTTGCTATAACTGATCAAGTTAATGTGTCTATTCAGCAATCCCAAGCGGCTTTTAACTCTTTGTCCAGTGTTATTAATACGCAGAATTCTTTGTTTGGGTCCCGTTTGGCTAAGCTCGAATCCTCCCAAACTTCTTCTCCGGTCTCATCCAATGGTCCACTTTACTCTACCCTTGTTCAGTTCAAGTCAGATGAAAGCAAAATTGAAGAAAAGTCCAAACGCATAACCTGGGTCGGTATTGATTAGAAGTCAAATGATACTCTGACAGCTCAATTTGACAAGGATGCGTTAGAGGAGGTTGTTACGGCAACTGACGACTCGGATCTTATAACTGATTTTAGAACTGGGCAGATAACGTCGCACCGTCATCCTTCTAATCGTCGTGTTGGGTCCAATCGTCCTCGTATTGTTAAAGTTGTTTGTCCCAACCCGATTCTTCGCGATCGTCTTCTTGCTTTCATGAGGTCCAAACGTCAGTCTTTAATCTCTTCAATGTTCCATTCTTATGTCAGGCGAGACTACACCCAGCCTGAACTGGACCGGGACAGAGATTTGAGAAAAGAGGCGGGCGTTGTAATGCCTCTGCTGGCAGGTTGCAATGGATCGTCCGTGACTTGGCCTTATTTCAACTTCCTACTCCTCATGACCTACCTTCTCGTCTAGCTGATCGGGGTGAGTCTCCAGTAAGGCGAGACCTCCTACTTCGTCTTCTGCGAAGCCTCGCAGTCAATCTTTATCTTCTTCGGTCGGTCATGTCTACTTCAATCTCTTCTCCTTCCAGCACAGACCTTGTGCCAATGGACGCTTAACCTACACACACAGGTAACCTTTCATACCAAGTATTTAACTATTTGACCTTATTTTTAACAAACAACAAGCGTTTGCAGATGTGTTGTGGTCTGCATTATTTATTTGTTTTTTTAATATTTATTAATAAATCTGATTTTTCATTCGTTTTTTATTGTTACTTTATATGTTATTATTATTACTACATTCGTAATATTTATTTAAGCATTAGTTCAAACTTGTTCGTTTTTCGTCTAACTTTAATATCTACTTAAAATATATATTTATTAATCTATTAATTTTAGAAGACCATGTTTCGTCCACTTGGTTCTTTTATTCCAACTGCAGTTTTTACTGATATTGGTCTATTCTTCGACAAGGACCAACTTCATCAATTCAGTCTTGCTAGTCCAACGGCCAATGCAGTATTCGAGAGTTACAGAATGATGGATTATAAGAGAGTAGAGTGAGTTTTTATAAAAAAACTAATAAAATTAAAAGTGTAAAATAATTTACTTAATCTATACAATTGTCATTTAGAATTTGCGCTCTTGGGAATAATAAGATATCCATTGTATTGCAAGGTATTGACAATACCAGGCGTAACATTTACATTGACAAAGAAGATTTAACTGAGAAAATGGCAATCATTTTATCGACGGTTAGTATTTTAGTTAATGGCAGGTCCATTAAGAATTAAGCTGTTCATTCTAATGTTCGGTTTGATAAAACTAGGTTTTCTGATTCGAAATATGTATATTGAAGTTACGCTGATTTTAAACGAAGTTATGAGCATTTAAAAATGTTGCCACCCTACGCTTAGGTTGTCAGTGGGCGGGGATCTTGTTAATGGTCAATTGCATAAATTTAAATTCAAGAACTAAAAGCATTTCTACCATTATTTGGGGGAAAACCCCACGTGACGCAAAGAATATGTTGAAACTCGTTGATTTAATGCAGTTTCTAACTAATTACTACCAAGCTGATACAGTACGTCTCCAATTTGCACCCAGAAACACCACAAGTTTTTTAAACCGGTTTTCAAAAAAACCTTCTTTTTTTGAAAAATTGGGACCCCCTGAGAGTGTTAAATAATAAACACCGTATTATGAAGTACGCAATCACGTATTACCCCGCGGTGTTACATAATTATCGCCGTGGTATAAAATTCTTCTAGAATGTTCGATTGCTAAATTTTTATAGAAGGTTCGGTGGGCGGAAATACCTACACACAGACTTTCTCTTTTATAGAGGTTTAGAATACCGAAAAAAAAACTACTTTTTGCTGTTCTTTTGCAGCATTGTCCTTACGAACACTTTTAGTTGTGAATATAAAACCACAAATTGGAAAATATTTCAGTGTCGTTCGATTAATTACTTTCTCTGGCACGGTGATCTATATACTGAGTGGGATTACTTCATGTTCAATGAAAAGCTGATGGAATTGATGTTAAAAATGAAAATTAAGTAAGTATGTCTAATATGTTTGAAAAACGTGAATATTAAACACTCATTTTATAGCAAACATAATATATTTTCAATATATAATACTTACATATAAGTGTTAAAATAAAAATTACAATTAGTATTTAGGGAAATGTTTCTCAGATGTTGCTCAATTTCGGTGACTTTACCATTATTCTTGAAGTTCCTTTATCGCCATGGAAATATTCTTACATTGTGTGATGTTAGACTTCCTAGTGAACTTGTTTCGAACAAGGTAAGTTGTTAAAGTAACGGGGTTTGTGTTATAATGCGTACCAAAACCTAGACCGGAAGAGCCGGATGTATGTTAAGGCACGCCGCTGTGCAACTTCAGAGAAGTGCCCAAGATTTCAAAATAATTGAAACCTAGAATTACTAAGTTACTATTTCGTTTTATAATATTCCCTTATTTATATACAATCTTTGGTGCATTATTCGAATAATCATATAAGAAATGATTGAGAAACATGCCCATTTCATCAAAAAATTAGTTTACAACATTTTCGAAATTTTGGTATTATGTCAATTTCTCTGAATTTGCACCGCGTTGTGCCCCAACATACGTACGGCCAGGGCTCGACATTCGTCGGGCCGGCCCGGGTCGACCCGGGCCGGCCCGGGCCGACATTTCCAAAACCCCGGGCC
>JAQGAV010004224.1:0-10719 GCA_034691345.1 Phasmarhabditis papillosa | reverse complement strand
GGCCGGTTGGTCCCAATTTTGTTTTCTTTTGAAGGGTCACTTAATCGTGCATAACTTAACAATAAATTAATATTTTTCCAATATTTTTTCAAAATATTCTTATTCAACAGTCTAGCTATCGAATAAGACAAAAATCGGTAAAAATTTTCAAGTTTGAAAAAATAGCGTGGCATTGCTACCACTAATTCTCTTCGTTGTCTTTGGATTGTTACGCCAGTGCTACGAGTACAGGCTATGCCCGATTACAATCTATCAAAATTACCAATTCCATCCCGGTATCCGGAATATTCCCTAACATAGGTAAATTTTCTCTGTTTCTTCATAGTAATGGTTATAAATTCATATTAAAACACTTGTTCATCACATTAAACTGTTGAGACAAATTTTTTTGTTAATTATATAAATTATATAATATAATATTATAGTTAATATGTGGCTACTCTAAAACAAGGGAAGAACGACGACAAAATCGGCCTAATGTAAGCAGCAATACTGGACATGTTTTTATCTATAGTGCACCATCATCCACAAATAGTTATTCAAATAGTATGTCCTAATATATTTTAGAAGCTTTTAGATAGGCACTTTTGAAATTAACAATTTTAGAGGAAAATTAGAAAAAAGCAAGTATTTTCCATATGTTTTTTGAGTTTGCTGTTACTAAAGCAGGGTCTAAAATGACTAATGAACATCCCGTCATTATCAATATTGATTGCATAGCTACCACACTCGCATCGGACGGCTGGTTCCAAGCGCGGGAACTTGTTTCGGGCCGGCTCCTGGAACTGGTATCGAACTTATCGTTGTTAAAACATTCGTATTAATTAATAATGCTTTATTTAGGTCACTGTTCACATCAAGGACACTTGGATCCTACTTGTACTGTGCAGTGTTTGCAAGACAGGTGTCACATAGGTTTGTTGTTTTAACTTTTCAGAGTAAAAACATTTAAAAAAAGTAATTTCTGGAGGATAACCATATTTTATTTTAAATTGTAAAAGATTGAATAGCTGAATAAAACTCGTTCCCAATTTAGGAGATACTTCGATTCATCCGTGTCATACCTACTCTAGTACGCACAATTGTGCTGGAAGTGTGCCTAGTTCTGCTAATTATGATATTGGAAGACCCCCTTTCTACAACGAAGTGTACCCCAACAGCCCTCTTGATTCCGCTGGCGAGTGCAACGACGCTTGCGATTCGGCAGAATGCGACTTCGATGGGGGCGACTGCGACGGCTCAGATTGAACGGGTTTAATATTTTGTAATTCACATATTAAATGTAATTGTAAGTTCTACTGGCATTGATTATTGTTTATAATTCCTGAGTTCAAAAATAATAGAACAAATATTATTTAATGCTGCTTTCTCCCATTAGGATCTTTCCATCTCTAATGACTTCCCTCCGCACTAAAAACGCTAAATACCGGAGAGTAACGACGTTACGCTTACTAAGCCTTTGGTAGATGAGTAATTTTTTATGTCTGAGTAAATGTTCAAACAGTTTGTTTTTGTCCTTTTTATCTATATATTGTCAGTGTAAAAGGTTTAGCATGTGTTCAAAACTATGCTCATCTTAGTTTTGATGCGAATATTATTTATTAACTTAGACCTGGATTAATGGTTTCACTAACTAATCTAAACTTCTTTGTTAAGGTTACAAGAGCAACTATTGTTCTTTGAATATTAAAACGGAGAATTTAGTTCCAGGTTGTGCTAAATGTAGTTTTAGTATTTAATTCTTTAGTAATGTATTTTGTAGACTGCGAACATAGTCACTATTTATAATAATAGTTTGTTCTTTACTTCCTTTGGGTTTCAGTAATAAATGAGTACTCCGTGGCAAGCTTGGGGTATACCAACTATTGCATTGGCTGCTTTCTTATTATTGGTAATTTTTTTTGTAAGTTTAATTAGTACTTTATTGTTGGTTGTTTATTTTTATTTTTATTTTTTATATAATTATTCACTTGATTTTGAACAAGCTTGATTAACAACCAATCATCATTGCATAATTAAAAGACATTACACCCCACATACAGTTTTGTTTTACATACTGACTATACTAAAATTAACATAAAGCATTTTAAGAATTCATTTTTACTATAACTATTGCAGTCATTCTGCACTTACTTCGAAAAAAGAAAAAACCGACGAACGAAATACCGGCTGGAAACCATGAACAACAGAGCTGTTGGAAGAACAATGCCCAGTACCGGCCAACTTGGTGTCTTCACGGTACCTTCATTTCAAACTATCGATATGATTAGTAAGTGTATTTATATTTCGGGTTTGCTGACCCCTACCGCATCTTTTCTTAACAAAGCTTTACTATAAAATGTTTTTTTAAATGGACAATTCTAGCAATAGTGGGTGGTAAATAGTAGTTACGAAATTTTATTGCCTGCTCGCTATGCAGTGACAGAATAACAAAACACACGTCAATGTCAATATTTACTAGAATAACTGAAAATAATAAGGTGTTAGACTCAAAATATCATTACTAATATGTTACACATCTCTTTTGTTTAAAACTTCTCTTTAAGGCGGCTGTGCACATCACGGGCATCTGGATCCAACTTGTCCAACAACCGATACTGATTGTCAGCCTGGTATAGGTCATATTGGTAGGTGCAAACCATTGAAAAGACAAACTTCAATCCTTTTTTTACTAATAAAAACTAGTTACAAAGCTAAAAAAGAAGCCAAACTATGCTACTTTAAACTGATACTAAGGTACTTTAGGAGTATGCTACCCTATACCTAGCTACACTTCTTTACATCCAGGTCACTGCTCTTCCTCTACTCATCACAACACCGGAACAGAACATTCTAGCGTCTGGCATAATTCTTCGCATAATACTGGAGGACACCATTCCTATCACGATTCGGGACCTAGCTACAGTACCCATGACACCGGGGGCGGCTGCAGCGGTGGCGGGTTCGATTCCGGAGGAGGATGTAGCTCCGGTGGATGTGATTCAGGAGGCGGCGGTGGCGGAGGTTACTAAATGCGAATATTATTATCGTATTATTTAATTATTCAATGAAAGACTTGCATCATTAAATTTTATATACCTATTTGGGAGTTATACCTAATGTCAAATGTTTATAGTAAACTGAAGAGACGGAACTATACAACTAAATAAAAACATGTATTTAACAGTATTATTACTATTTAACTATATTTATCTAGCTCCTGCGTGACAACCGGTCCCATTTACCGCAAAAGTCGGCCTCACATCCTATTAACTACATATTATTTATTTGATGAGTGAGGGTGTTACTAGACAGTGCTTCAGTGCTTTTTCATGTATTGTTTATTTTTATTTTAAAGCAAAGGTTAAGCAGTAGATTTGAAAAAATTTATCTTACTAAATATAAGTTTTAATATGGTCCATAACAAATTGAAGACTGCTGTGCGCGGTGTTGTGTAAGGTTTGTAAAATCGCTGGTTCTGTGGCAAAATTGGAAATCCGGGAAAGAACTAATTCTAGTATATTGTTTTTTAGATAAGTGTTATGTTTTATATACCCCATCTCAATTGACAATGAGCTACAATAGCTCTCAATGTTTTAAAATTGCATTTTATATGAGTATTACTGTATGCATAATTGTTGTATTATCTAGTCTTATTATCGATATATTCACTCTTATAACAATTATTAGAGTAGGTTGTATTATGGTACGCACCTACCATAATATTATTTCAAACCGATATCGCGTAGTATAAGTTTCGTTTTATTACTTGTTGAATGACTTAACCAAGGGTTATTGTAGTCCATAACAAAAAAAAGACTGCAGTGAGCGGTGTCGTTTATTGTTTCAAAAATCGCTCGTTCTGTGGCAAAATTAAACTTCCATAACATGTTTCGATGCGCAATGTTTTGGTTGTTGTCAGAAAAATATTATTGTACTAGTTTTATTTTGTATCATGCCCAGAAAAAGACAAATACGTAATTGCGGAAGGCTATGTATACTCTGAGATCTTTTGTTTATTATAGACTATACTGTGTCTATAAGTACTGATATAACCAACTATAACAAACGATTTCAGCAAAAAAAGTTTAACGTTAAAGTTTATTTATTCGTTTTACGAAACACGAGATCACATATGTTAGGAGCGAAGAAGTGAGACAAGGGAACCATATGAAGCGGGACTTCATAGCACAGCACCCACGAGTGGAGGGGCGAATCAGAACAAATTTGCAAGAATTTTTTCTACGGGGGGATTCGAACCATCGACCTCTATTTTATGAGGCGAAACTTCTAACTACTGGGCCACCACGTGCCCGAATCCCCAAAACAGTTGGAAACCGCAAGAAAACTTCAGCTGACCGTCGAAACAGCAGATTCTTCTATCAGGTGCTAACCTACTTGTAAAACAATAAATTGTAGTTACAGATATTGACTGAAGGACTCAAAATGTGTGTATTCCTGTTTTTACACTATTACTTCGGTGCGACTTATAAGGGACTAATACACTTTTTCTTTACTATATTTGTTTGGGAGCAACAAAACATTACAACGGGATGATATTAGTTACAGTTCCGGTTGAAGCTCTTTTCAGCTCAATACAATTCAACAAGTGTTATATGAGAGAATCAGCTGAACTAAGTGTGCGCAAAAAATATTGTCCCGATTCTTGTAAAAACTGAAGTCTATATCACCTATGGGGTCTTAGCAATTTCAGCAGTTTCAATTTTTCGATTTCTCAGTTACCGCGGCAAGAAAACTTCGTACTTCAAAGGGCCATAACTCGTTTCAGAGTGAATATAATGTAATTAGTAGACGTACCACAAACTAATAATTGCACATTTTAATTCTACAGATCTTTTTAAATGAAAAAAAACATTTTACCGTATTTTTATTATAACAGTTCAACATTCACTAATTTACTGCAGAAATACGCTCACTTATCTCAATCAGACAGCTGCTACTACAAACTATATTGATTTTTGATTGGAACAACATAAAAACATAGTTTTTAGCACATTTTTATTTTATTTTATTGATTTGTCTTTTTGATCTATATTATTTATTGTAAGTTTAGGCAATGAAAGTGGGTATAACAATAGTTCTTGGATTGACAATTGCATCAATAAAAGCGGCACCACAGAGATCCAGCAGGCTGGAAGCAGCGAGTAGCTGCGAGATAAAAAATTGTGGATCAAATAGAGAAGGTTGAGGTTCAGAATTACTAATACAAATGAGTATTACAGGAGAAGCTGTTAAGAACACGCAACGCGATAAAGATGCTCCTGTTTCTCAGAATGAAACAGTTCCTTTGAATAAATCAACAGAAAGTGAGAGGTGCTATTTTCAAGAGAGCAGAACTACTTTGAAAGAAACAAAAGAAAGACCAATAAGAAGTAAAGTAAGCACAAACTGTGCTGGAGCGTTGACTAGGTACAACAACATTATTATTTGTTTTTCTCAAAATAAACTTTTTAGAATGGAAAAACTGATAGAAGATGAAGATGGAAATTTGCTTGGTGGTGCGAATAAGGCTGCAATTGTCCTTTGTAGAGGAGCCGGTCTTTGTAATATTGATTGGAACGATCCTAGCATTGTAAAAGAATGGAAAAACAAACAATTATGCAAGGAACATGAAAATGAGCTACTCACAAGCTGGCAATCAGACACTTATAATCATATATTATATCGTACCGCTGCCTCAGCAAAGAAAACTAAAGTATGTTCCATACCAGATGGTGTAGGGTTTCCACACAGCGTCCGCCCAGTACCAAGGACAAAAATGGAGCTTCTTGTGCCAGAAGCCAATGCTTTACTAGAGAAGGAAGGAATCTTAGCACATCCTGGAATTCGTGAGTAATCAATAAAGTAAACATTTATAACGTTTGTTTCAGCGTTGTGTGAACAACACAAAGATTACGTAAAGAAAACTGAAGCTCAGTTTATTGTGGAATCAACTGGTCGAAAAATAGACCATTTACCGGATCATGGTCTCCTATCCCAAGCTCAGGAGTTTACATCAGAAGCTAGTCCTATATGCAATTACAGTCAACTATCTTCAAATGATTCCTACTACTCTGAAAAACCAGAAACAACTGCGTCAAATGAACAGATAACGCATTTTAAGGCGTTTGTAAAATCGATCAGAGTTGACCTAGTTGAAACCGAATCATGGAAAAACTTAACTTCCAGATCAAAAATAATAAGAGCAAGGGCTGCTATGAAAATATGGAATAAAGTACTGGAACATATGGCTCCTGACGGAATTGAGGAGCTAAGTAGAATGGCATCATAAAGTTTAGACCTAAATATTTGGACAACTAAAAGCGGTGAGCAATTGGATTTTCTACTGAAATATATAACCAAGCTCTTCATTGAAGCGGAATCTAAAGACGCAAGAGTGAATGCTCTCAGTATTATTGCTAATGCGGTACCTATTGATCAAATTCGTGAGTATATTCCTGGTCTATCTAGCTATTACTACAAGAAAGCTAAAAGATATGGTAGAAACCACTTGGTTGAAGATACTATTCTTAGCATAAAGGAAAATTATGACAAGAAGAAAATAAACTCATTAGTGGAATTCATAACAAGGTAAGAAACTATGAGAGAAGGAGACTAATAGTAAATTATTTAGCTCAATTACTGTCACTGAGCTGCCTTCTTCAACAGATTCTGTTAACTCTACCGACGCTACTATGTATTATAGAGATTACAAATACTATAAGAACTCAAAAGTCAACCAAAATCATCGAAATTTATGAAAAATTTCTGAATGAGAAGGGAAAATCTGATTTGCTAATGTCTCGGTCAACCATGTATCAAATTCTGCAGTTCTGTAGCGCTACTAGAATACAGTCAACTGTCGTTGACGATTATTTTATCGCCGATGGATCAGAGGTTTCAGATTTTGAAGTATAACATTTATAATTAATTTAGGCTGTCGAAGATTTACTGGAAATAGCTGAGAACTGGTTTACCGAACAAGAAATAGACAAAACTCTGTTCGAAACGTTGACAAAAGGAGCAACAGAAGCATTTCTGTACTTGAGAACAGACTATTCTCTACATGTAAAGAATCATTCGAGGGTTGCCGATCACTGTGCCACTCACGCCCTTTCGGATCCTACTGACTCAAGACATTCAGAGTCTTGCAGCTCTGGTAGAGTACCTCACAAGCATGATTCGCGATGCGAGAGGTGTAACATCGTTAAATCTGTACTAATTGATTTCAAAGACACTATCAACCAACTTTTATATGAAAATGGGAAAAAAACTTGCAGTTTCGTCCACGGCAGCCCTACTTAATCGCCGTCAGGAACTACTACATCACCAAGAACGCATTTTGAAGTGTGAAGGTGCAATTTTGGAACTGAAGAAGCACTTATTGCGGGCCAGAATCACTGAGAAGCAGCAAACTGAAATTATGGAGGGTCTGACGGAAAACGACGCTGTTCTCACTCTTGATTGGGCCCAGAAATATCTGCCATTAAAACACCGTGAGAACCAGAGTGAATACTACGGAAAAAAGGGGATAAATTATCATATTACACATTGTGTAGCTAAGCTGGACAATGAGATCAGTACTCACACATATGTGCACATTCTAAGATCAGATGAACAAGATTCAAATGCTGTAACCCTTATTTTGGAAGACGTTCTGAACAAGCTCTACAAACGAAAAATTACTACTGTTACTTTGAGGGCTAACAACGCAGCTTGTTACCATTCCAGTTCAACCATAGCCTCAATTCCTTCTATATCTGCTAAAACTTGCAATTTCCCATGTAAAAAGACTTGTAAAGGACTATGTTGATAGTGGATATAGTGTAGATACACCCGATGAGTTTTATAGCGCCTTAAACCATCTATCCATGAAAGGCATGAGCGCTCACCTCATATCAATTTCAAATATGAAAAAGTCGGATACAAAGATTCCCGGATTGTCTGATTACTACGACTTTTTATTTGAATCAAATGGAGTCACAGCACACAGATATTATGGAATCGGTAACGGTGAATACATAAGCAACGACAAATTATTGCCAAATAGCGGTGAATTAGATGAGGAAAGAGGAACTTGGGTAATTTTACGCTCACATTATTGGTACAATCCTAAATATCAATTAGTGAAGCGAAAAGTGCAGCTAGGAGATACCAGTTCTGATGTAGTTATTGATGATTTCCTACTAGAATCAGAAGAAACCGAGAATAACTCTATCTTTGAATGTAAGGAAGAAGGTTGTTCTTCTACTTTTATTCTATATTCTGATTTGGAAAAGCATATCCTTACTGCAAAACACAATATCACCCCTGTACGTTTGACACTAAGCGACTATATCACTGAGGCATTTGCCAGAAAAATAGAAGAAAATGCTGGATCAAAGTCACCAGCTTATGTGGCTACTGTTATGTCTTCATTATCTACAACCACATTCGATGATATGGAACGAATGTCAGTAGGATGGGCCCTGAAAACAAAAAATACCTCCAAAAGGTTCACCGAAGATGTGAAGATATTTTTGAAAGAATATTTCGACTCTGTGCTTTCTACTAAAACAAAACCGAATCCAGTCGATGTTGCTAAACTGATGATTTCAAAGAAAAACGCTGATGGATCACAGACTTTTACAGCAGCTGATTGTTTATCTGCTAGACAAATTGATAGCTATTTCAGTCATTTAGCTACAATTAAAAGAAATAATAAAACAAAACGTGCAGAGGAAACCAAAGAACAAGAACTATTAGACTTTGATATTGAACTGGGCTATCTGAAAGATGAATGGACAATTTACCCTGAGGACGAATATTATTCAATTATTGAGGGCCACAAGTCTGATATATTCGAAAACTGAACAAATGGCTGTGTTTAATTTACAAAAAAATATTTACATAATCGTTGCATTTATATAAATAAAATAAAAATATGCCAAAAACTATGTTTTTATGTTGTTCCAATCAAAAATCAATATAGTTTGTAGTAGCAGCTGTCTGACTGAGATAAGTGAGCGTATTTCTGCAGTAGAAGGTTGAACTGTTAGAATAAAAATAAGGTTAAATGTTTTTATTTAAAAAACTGTTTAATCTAATCAAATGGAAAAAGACCTGTAGAATTAAAATGTGCAATTATTAGTTTGTACGAGTTATGGGCCTTTGAAGTACGAAGTTTTCTTGGCGCGGTAACTGAGAAATCAAAAAATTTAAACTGCTGAAATTGCTAAGACCCCATAGGTGATATAGACTTCAGTTTTTACAAGAATCGGGGACAATATTTTTTTGCGCACACTTAGTTCAGCTGATTCTCTCAGATAACGCAAGTTAACCTCAATAGACTATCAACATGCTGAAATAATGTCTTTGTTTTTCAGTGTTCTGCTATTTATATTTAATCGAGAACTTGGAAATAAGTTATTAGATATTCTTCTGCGCAGAGATACTATAAAGCAAATAAGCAAATAAACTTCGGTGTCAAGCCATTCTATATATTTAATTTACTTTATACTAGCAACGTCTTATTGTTAGTATCATCTAGAAGACTTTAGCCCTCGTCTGTCGGAATACAACAAAAATAATAAAGAGAAAACTGAATATTATTGCTGATATTGTATTTAGATGAAGTAGTTTTCTATATGAAACTGAAAATATGAATATAATCTACAATATAGAAGAGTCAAACCTTTGACTTATTCATCTAATCCAGTATAATGTTCAATGAGTTTTTTGTTCTATTTTGTGAATTCGAGGAAACTACTGCTGTTCTTGCGGGCACCTAAACTATCTTTTGTATTCTTCTTCTTAGTTTATAGTCTTCATCGTTCGTTATTGAACTTCAATTTGGGTTCAACGATAAAACTTTTTTTAAACCTCAGGGTAGTAGGTTCATAACTTCAGTTTCTCTTAAAATTGAGGAAATTCTCACAGGAAACGATATTCTCTGCGCCTTGTAGCTCAGTAACGACCTCATTTAAAATCACAAAATATCCCTAACTTAATAAAGGTAAAGAACTTGTTCAATACACATCCTAAAAACAGAATATCTAGTTTCTGTTGTTTTTATCAAGCGAACAGATTCTTAAATTATTTTACAATTTTATCTTAGTGGATTATCTTTTTTTATTGTACAACTGGATGGTCGAGATAGTGATATACAAATTTTAAGTAATGTTTTAAAAACACATAGAAATTCCGATCTTGGGGACCAAGATATCCAGGGGACCATGGGTATTAAGTTATCCAGGGTTCCGAAAAAAAACCGAAGTTGCCACTCTTGTTTAATTTTAGCCCCCCCTCTCTGTGTAACCTTTACTGCAGCTCTTTTGAATTTTTCGTTTTTTTTCTGTACCCCAGTTACGTTTGGAGGAACACTATATGTTAACTTTCATTTTGTATAATAATATTTCGAGAAGGATCATAATTCAGTCAATTTTGGCATGTCTTTTAGAATAGAGATAAATAATTACCTATATCATCATAGGAGTGAGTTTTAGGCATTCTCTAATACATGTAAGAAAATCTGTTGCAAAAGGGGGTAGAATTTAAATCCTGCCGAAACCCCGTGTAACCAAATTGTCCCTTCTGTGGGGCTTTTTGGGGAATAATTTGTATACCTTGCTATATAAGGTTTATTTCAGTGGTAGTGGTAGAAGTACAATAATACGGTTTGCGGGGTATTTATATGGTAAATAGGCTCCGCCCACCCCCTGGCAGGGTGCCAAAGTGGCACACTCCCGCCTGGGGCTAGGC
>JAQGAV010004223.1:0-10726 GCA_034691345.1 Phasmarhabditis papillosa | reverse complement strand
GGTTTTTTCAAAATTGTTTCACATTCCATTCCGTCAAAGAATTCTAAGCTATAATTGATTTTAGATATA
Source organism: Phasmarhabditis papillosa (assembly GCA_034691345.1). NCBI lineage: Eukaryota > Metazoa > Nematoda > Chromadorea > Rhabditida > Rhabditidae > Pellioditis > Pellioditis papillosa. Next base: position 10,657 of record JAQGAV010004223.1, on the reverse strand, counting down.
GCAAAAAAAGTTAACTTTTCATAATTTTACACCCAGAAAACCATTTGTGTGATACTCTATTGCCAAAAACCCATGTCTTGGTACCTTTAAAAGGACATCGGGGGACCTATTTAGCCAATATACTGTAGTTCACAGAAAAATCGTTTTTATAGCAAAATTAGTTAAAAAGTTGAACATTTTGTATCAACAAACACTTTTATTAGGTCAACTTTTCATGCTGAATGGGATTCCAAAATGATTTTCAAAAGAAAAAGAAGAAAAAAGAACAATTTGAGAGTTCTAAATAACCCCCCTATGTCCAGAGCTGGTAACCGACCCTGCCTAACCCGGCCCGGCCCGGCCTAGAATTTTGAAAATCAGGCCGGACCTGGCTGGGCCGGCCGGATAACCACTTTTGCCTATGTCCCTTTAATCCAACCTTTTACAAAAGAATGAAATACTAAATAACTCTTAGTTTTTTTTTACAAGAAGCTGTGAAGCATCAAAATTAGAAACTAAAATCAAATTGTTGTCTCTATCCTCGTTTATCCTCGAGAAGAGTCGATTATCTTGCAGGGTGGGCATTGTTGTTTTAACAAAGAGATAAACGACTCTCTTGATTGATTACAAAACGAAACAAAAAGATATTTAAAATGAAACAGAGGAAATTGTGTTCAAAATGAAGAATGGATATTATTTCCGGATGTTTCCGGATGGAAAATTTGGATAAATCTACAGTTAGCTTAACATGTAGGTAATAACTAGGTTTAGTTAGAAAGAATTGGTATAATTTAAAGATATAATTATTATAATAAAGTTGTTTATTGAAATATAAAGTTCTTTTATATTAATAACTTTTATTTTGGGCTCCTCTGAATTCTGCAACATGCCTAATAAAGGGCTTAGAAGTAGTGAAATATATGCGCGCACGAAAATCCGAGAAGTTAACTCAAAAAGTACAGAAAATTAGGAAAAAGAGCTTGTTTTAGAAAATATAAATAAAAGTTTAGTTTATTCTAAAACTAAAAGACGGAGAAGATATAGTCAGATTCAAAAGTATATGCTGCGTATTTTGCTATTTTTAACACTGCGCCTGCTGGCATTCTACGCGCACGGTATCAGCAGATTGCAAACTTGCTTTCGTTCTGCCTTACTCAGACAAAATATTGCAACACTCCTGCTTATTAACACGACTTCATTCCTTTTGAATCCGACTATATGAAAGTGTATGAGGAAATGGTTCTGTATTCAGAGATACGTTTCCAGTGCAGTGTCCTGCTGAGCAGCGGTATTGTATAAATGTTTTATTGAAAACTATTGATACCGACTATAACATTCTATTATTGTACCTTCATTTCTTGACAACCCAGCACATAGTACGGAAAAGAGTTGGACATCTCGGCCCGAAAAAACGAACCCCAGCCCGAACTTCGAACTTGAGCTAGGCCCCAAACCCGAAAGCCCGACTCTAGAACGGAAGCTGTTTGTCAGTTTCGAACTGCCATACCAGTTTAGAAATGTCTTTTTCATTCTTTAAAATAGCTCGGAGTTTGAATTTCGGCGGTTAACCTTTCGGTCTTTTTCTGTGCAAATATATCTTCTATTTTCACACGAAAATGAATGAATATATTTAATTAATAAGGAATCCAAGAAGATTCCAAAGCAGAAGACACTAGCCCACGCAGAAACCGGAACTCTAACAAAATTGAGAACTCACAAAATATTGCAGTTTTAATGATATTTCTGAAGAACTTAGTGTTTTCTTCCAGAAACTTCGAAGCGAGGATTTATATTCTGTGAAATCAAAGTTTTATAAAGTTATTATAGTCTTATTCAAGGGAAGTAATAGAGTGTTACTTGCGTATTTTTAGGTCATTTTGCTGGAATGTTACTTTTCGAAAAATTATATAACCATTTTCAGTGAGGTTCTATTTAGCACTAGAGTACTATTAAATCTATAACTTCAATGAAAAGTTAATTTGTATTCGGAAGGTTAATGTTGAAAAATAGCACGGAAAACTAACTTTTTGAGCAATATCCTCTAAAAATTGTGAAATGTACTAGGGCCGGCCAGGGCCCGGGCCGACTTTTTTGGAAATCGGCCCGGTCCAGGCCAAGCGGTGGCCAAAAATTTGAGAAACGGGCCGGCCCGGTATGCCTTTTCCCAGCTGTTCGGAATGAGCAATAAAGTATTTAAAAAGAAGAAAAAGAAGAAAACTGTTGTTATTCATAGCTTTCGGGGTAGTGTTTTCCCTATAAAAGACAATTATTTTGTGCTAAAGAGTTTCCGTTTTATTTTATTATTTATAAGTAATATAAGATGCTTCTGCTTAACTGGAGAAGCCGTTTAATTATATCGAGAAGATCGACAAAACTCAACAAGCTGCTGTGCAGTAATTGAACATTTGAGGTTAAGCAAAGTTCAGAATCGAGATATTTGGGAATAAAACCCGAAAACCGGCGAAAAGTGGGAAAATAGACGAGTGGCCGTAGTATAGAAACGTCCGCGTGGTTGCCGGGGCAGTTTTAGCCTGCCCGCGTAACAATTCTCAACAGCCCGGGTGGGCACCCACCCGGGCATTTCTTTACTACGGCCACAGGCAATCCTTTATGCACTCAAATAATGGTCTTTTATGTTAAGAAATAAAGTAATTTATACATATATGAAAATAACAATCTTTGCTTCAAAAGAAGTATTTTATACCTACAAATTCTTACAACAAAATTATAAAGTGTTTTCAAAAAATGCAAAAACACATAAAAACAATCAAAAGTTTTGAAGTTTACAACATTTTTCACAAATATAAAAGTAATCTGTCAAAATAATTCGGTTTAATTGAACATTTGCTTTCTTGAGGTGTGATATAAAATAAACAAAATAAAAAAAGATTAAAAATAGAGGAGCTTAGTGGTCATTTGAAGCTCGTTCTTTGAAATAATGTGAAGAAAACGATGTGAAAAAGAAAAACCAAAAAAGAATAAGAAATCTGTTAGAAAAGGGGAAAAACTGATTTCGAGGATCAAACACCTTTGGTTAGACTGGCTTTTCGAAGGGTTTTTATATTTTAATTTTATTATAGTTAGAACCAGTGGGATACATCTCAGCCCGCTGCCCATAGCGCTCATCGGGCCGGGCCGGGCCTTGAAATTGTTTTGTAGGGCCGATCCCGGGCCTTCCGTGAGAGGTCTGTCACTACCCGTGAAATTCGTACTCATGGAAGTTCTGGTCACGGCTCGCCGCGTCCTAAAGGACAGACCAAATTCAATGGTGAAATCTTGCGGCTCAATTAATGGATTATTTTATTAAGAAATTTATATTTATTCATATATCATTCGAAAGGCTATAGCTCAAACTGTCTCCGTTGGTGTGTGGTGTTGACACTTATAATTACATATATGAACATATAAACTTATTCCCAAGAAAAAAACAATGTAACTCTAAAAATTAGCTCCCCTCAAGATTTAATCAATAACCTAATTAAAATTCTTAGTATTATCAGATTAGACTTTTCCCACAAAACTTGACTTTCAGCTATTTGCAATTCTAAAGTTAATTTTTTTTATTTTTAAACCTCTAACTTAAAAATGAGGTAGCTGTATTGATTCTAACTTGGTGTAATTGGAATGTGTTATCTGGCAAATCAGATATGTGACTAAAGGACTGCTAGAGTGCAATTATAATTAGAAATTTAAAGGACTAATTCTCAGAATAACCGACACTGAACCGAAATCACATTGAAGTACGGTCAGCGGGTCCGAATCACAAAACGTTGTATGAACTGCTATTTATACTAACATACTAGTTAGGCTAGCAATTTAATATGATTTTTAAGAAACACCCAGTTTTTGATAAAACTGATAGTTCTGGTATCCAGTTTTACTAAAGCGCAACCCTAATTAGAGGTGGTTATCCTCAAAAATATCAGCCGGGCCGGCCGGGCCGGTAACCAGCTCTGACCCTAATCACAGTACGCCTTTTCAAGCTATCAAAACGTGAACTTTGTTCCTCTTACATTAATTCGATCGAACTTCTACGTTAAAAGAACATGAAAACAGAAAAGCTATAGTGTTCTTCAAGAGGAGAGAGGTAGGGTGAGCAGAATTAAATGTTTTATAGTGTTTGATGAAGGTTTTGGTAAACAATGTGACGTCACAGACCGAAACAGGCCGGCCTAGTTCCGCTTCCTCAATATAGGGGCCTGGTCCAGGCCGGCCTTTAAAATACGCAAGCCTGGCGGTGTCGTATGCATATTTTTATAAGAAAATTGCGAACTTAGCTAACTTTGAAATAAAAAAAGTGTTGGGAAACGGATTTTCTTTATTTTTTACACGACTACTTTAATTTTGAATTCAAATATATAATTAATAACCAAACATGGCAATGTTCCAAAATGACCTCAGAGATAGAGACAGAAACATAAACTTCATAGTATTCAGTAATACAAATAAAGAGCTCATCATAGGTAAAGTAAAAAGGGCAACAGAAGCACACCTTAGGCTGCAGCGTATATCAGATGGGAAATGAACATAGACGAGAGAGCAGTCATAACTATGCGACTCTGGAAGAGAACGCAGACATTTGTCAAGCAAGTAAAATTATATACAGCGCCAAAAATAATGAAGGAGTGTAAAGAATTCAACGCTCGTCTGAGCACCCTTTTGCGAGCACCGCGCCAGCATCTGCTACTTCTCCGTTCAATATTGTACTTTGTAAGTACGCGCGTGCAATTTGTCTAGAAGTGCGGTGTTAAATATCCTACAAATACGCAAATGACAACCTATTATATCTCTCGGCGCTGACTATATGTGTTCTTCATAGCAATTTTGTTGTTTAAATAAACAAATAATATCTTATTTTATATCTAAAATGGCCCTCACCTCGTAAAAAATAAGTCAATTTAAAAACATGCAGATTTACACTATGATAATGTGTCCATGAAATAAAGATAAAAGGCTTTTCTTTTTGACTAAAACGACATAAATATATGAATCCCAAAGGGTCGATTAGTAGTAAAAGAAGACGACAATCATGAGCAAATCAGAGAGAAATGAGAGAACTCAGACACATTGTGACCAAGGCGTCTTAACACGAAATAGGGTTACTGTAGGTATTAGAAATATACATATATCCGGAGTCCGGAGCCAATTTAGAGAATCATATTGGAGGTAAACTTGTCATACCTAGCCGGCCCGTTTCCTGCCAAAGAGATCCAACAATTTTTAGTTGAAATGACATTTTCGGGATCACGGACCGTGCTTTTAACTTTAAAAAACTTAGCATTTAGAATTGTATACATAGTAGTTAAAACTGTTAGATTTGATGATTTGATAGAGGTTTTAGAAGTTTTAGAACACAAATTATTTTGTAGCTTTATTTTATAAGTACTAAAGTTATATAACTTAACTAAGAAAGTATAGATTCTGTCAACTGCGCAGCAGTAGATGACATAGCGTGTCTGTCCATCATTATAAGGACTATTACTAATAAACATACATAATTGTAAACATTTAAGAATCTTTCTTGTAGTTATTAACTAAGTAAAAGTTTTAATAAAGTTATCGCAGACGTAAATTTTTTTATAAGTTTACTATTTCTTATAAAAATTAACTTTATTATTAAAAACATTACAGTTAATCATATGAACCTTACATAGTTGCTTTTGTCTACAGTAGAAATAACATATAGTCGGATTCAAAAGTAATGCGGCCGGTTAATAAGCAGGAGTGTTGCAATATTTTGTCTGAGGCAGAGCGAAAGCAAGTTTGCAATCTGCTGATACGCGTATAATGCCAGCAGACGCAGTGTTAAAAATGATGAAATACGCGGCATACACGGCCGCATTACTTTTGAATCTGAAATATGTCTGTTTTCGGTAAAGAAAAGATTTTTTGTTTAGTTTTAGCTTTACTGATAAGTTTTCCTTTTATGTTTCCATTAACTTAAGATTTTTCCTTTCATTTTGGTTCAAAATTCTAGAAAGCGTGTAATATGTTCAAAAGTAACACCTGCGGCGAGAACATGCACATCTTTATAAACTAAAAAAATGAACTTGTTCGTTTATTTTTGCTAATAAATATAAAATGTTGTTGAATTGAGTGTGAATGCACGTGTTTTATTCGGCTGTTTATGAGATTTCACAGATGTCGCAAGAAACGAAAATGTAAACCAACTAAGTCCAGGAATATACCACAAATTATACGGAAAATTATAGTCAGCGCCAAGAGTAATGATGGATGAACGAAGTGATAAAAATCCTGTAAATACGCATTGACACTCCATTATTGCTATCGGCGGTGATTATAGCTTGAAATGGATAATTCAGATCATTCATTTAGAAAATTTAGCTGGAGAAGTTAAATACTGTTTTCAGATTTGTCAAAAATGCTTTAAAAACGACAAAAAAATGTGGTTACTTTAGCCTAGTGGTTAGAGCAGCGGTCTCTGAATCCGTGAGGATCTGAGGCTGTGGGTTCGACTCCCCGTTGCTGCAGAAGGCTTGGGAAACCAGCAGGTTATGTATCACATGTTAAGTGCCCCCAAAGACTGAATGCTAGAAAGGATCCGTCTCTGCTCAGAAGATTCCGGAATGAATGGCCGAAACCCTGTCTCGAAGGAATCTACAACTATTGTGATACGAATGAAACAGGAAATGAAATTTTAGTAATAATATTCGTCAAAAATGGATATATTCTGTATGAAGAAACGAATTCCGAATACTTGATCGTTGAAGCATTTCGAATTTGCGAAACTTTTATATTTTCAATATAAAGTTGCAAAAAGGTATTCCATATTGTGTTCCGGCATATAATATAATTTAAAAAGAGCCGCCGACATCTCGAAACTTCTTAGAACCCGTGAAGTGCAATAGGAAATTCATACTAATCTCTTCTTAAAGCTTTAATACTTTACTTTTAAGTTAAAAGTAAAGAAGCTCGCGAGTTTGGGAAAATGGAAAACTAAAGAAATGTCTTATTTACAAGGAGCAAAAACTTTTCTAGTGGTTAGGAAAGCCTATTTAGTTGTAGGCAAGAGGAATTTCTCGTCCCGGCCCGCCCGGCCCGAGGTTTGGACAGTTCGGGATCCGGGCCGAAAAATTCTGAACAATGGCCGGCCCGGGCCGGCCCATACCCATCCCTGACTCTAGGATATATGTTTTTGACAGAGCCAGTAAAACTTTTGAACGGGCTTGGGGGGTTTCTAATCAACTTATCCAGGTAACAAAGGGTTCCCAACTTTATTAAAACTAATTATAGTCGACGGACGAATTGCTTGTAAATAAAAGACTGCGAATGTTAGGCAGTGGCGCCGTTTTGGTTTTGTTCACAATGCCTGAATTAGCATACATAGACCAAAAATAATATTTTTTAGAAACAGGCAGATTGACAGATAATAACGCATTTTTCCCTGTCTTCAAATGTACGCAACTTAGCGTAATCAAAAAATCCGTCGATTATAGTATATAAGCAGCATTTCTAATAGAACAATTCGTAAAAACTTTTTACTAAAATGTAAGATATTAGTTAATATAAGATTTTTTCGCGGCGTTCCGCACGATACACAAACTTTACTGCGTGCATTCTTTTAAATTAAGCAGTTTGTTGTGGAAATTCATATTAAAAGTAAAGAAGCTCGCGAGGTTTGGAAAATGGAAAAAGCCAGAAACGCTTTCTTTGCAGATTATTGGTATAGTCTGCTTTGAGAGTTATAATGGAGTGTTTAAAAGAATCTCGTTTAAAATGGCTCTGAAAGTATTGAAAAACCGAAAATATACACAAAATCTCCTTTAAATACGCAAATAACACTCCATTATTCCTCTGGAATCAGACTATATACTATTTGCTGGTAATAAAAAACGTTATTATTGTAAAAACGCTTATGCAATTCTATGAAACACAATTTAGATATTAGTTTTTGAAAATATTCTATAAACCGGGGTATGTACCTGCCAGTGGGCTGGCCCAAGTATCAAAGGTATCAGGAGCTCTGCCACTTTATAAAACAATATCCATCCCTGACTGTAGGATATATGTTTTTGATGAAAATTTTGAACGAGCTTGGGGGGTTTCTAATCAACTTATCCAGGTAACAAAGGGTTCCCAACTTTATTAAAACTAGTTATAGTCGACGGACGAATTGCTTGTAAATGAAAGACTGCGAATGTTAGGCTGGGGCGCCTTTTGTTTTTGTTTCCAATGCATGAATAGCATAAGTAGATCATAATAGCAAAAGGAATTTTTTAGAAACAGGCAGATTGACAGATAATAACGCATTTTTCCTTTTTTCAAATGTACGCAATTTCGCGTAATTTTCGTACGCAAGAGGCTATCTACCGTTTCCATTTGCAATCAAAAAATCCGTCGACCATAGTATATAAGCACAATTTCTAATAGATGAATTCGAAAAAAAGTAAGATATTAGTTAATATAAGATTTTTTCGCGGCGTTCTGCACGAAACACATACTTTACTGCGTGCATTCTCTTAAATTAAGCGGTTTTTTTGGTTGCTAGCAATTAAAAGTTTCGTGTGGGAGTAAAGGGCCCATTTCAAATGATTTCTACAAAGTGTTTAGAACATTTTCTTATTCTTTTTCTTATGTTAAAGTGTTGTAATTAATCTTAAATGCATTAACAACTCACATTAAAAAGCCACTCAACACCCGAAAGCTCAGAGGGTAACGGGGAAATATAAAGGAACATCTGACTAGATCCGAAAGGATTATAAAAGTTAAAAGACACGGATTTAGAATTCTGAAACAATAAGTGTTGCTTTAGGTAGTTTATAACAGAGAAAACTTGTAATTCCAAGGTAGAATCTACATTTTTACTGAATTCTGTTAGAAAGGGGGAAAACTGATGTTGACGATCAAAAACCTCTGGTTATCCAGGATTTTTAAAACGCTTTTATCTATTCATTTTAGTATATTTAGAAGTTTTCAGGGGGTAGAAACGGTCTAACCAGTGGTCTATATTTATCAATGAACATCTCTATCTTTGTAGATCCGAGAGGGCTATAAAAGCTAAAAGACATGAATTCAGAATTCTGAAACAATAAGTCTTGCTCCATAGTTGGCAGTCTAATCGCTTGCAAGGGGTTACTGTACGAACTGCAAATTTATTCGAGGTTATTATAGCAATTAGAGCATATCTATGCTCTAATCATACTTTTTTAAAAATTCAAGCGATAAGTCCGCCGACTACAGCTAGCTTATAACATAGAAAACTTCAAATTCCAAGGTAACAACTACATTTTTGACCCAATTCCAATCACAGACAATCATAATTGCTTTCATGAACTGAGAAATTATAGGTTTCAGCCTACTTTTATAATAAAATTATAATTTAATTCAACAAGAATTTCAAAAGTGTATCCGTGGCAGAAGTAAAGGGTAAAGCAAGATAATGTTATTAAAGGCACGTTACATTCAAGAATTGTTTCTCAAGTTTATAGTCTTATTCGATAGAGATAACAGTTTAAGCTGGATAACAGGGAATAATAAAAATAAGAACAACATTTAGAGAATCCGCGTCTTAAAGTCATATATACTTGTCTTTGGGATAATCTTAATCTTTAATATTATTACTTTAGCCTCTCTAACGATATCTTTTCGCGCTTAGTTAACAAGTAATGAGAATGCAGTAGAAGCAGGCACCATTATATGTCGGGAACCTGGAGACTAGGGGCCCCTTGGCCGTGGTATTGAAACGCCCGGTGTGTGCCCGGGCAGTTTTTAGCTGCCCGAGCAGTTGTGGACTGCTGCCCGGTGCAGGCTAAACACTGCGTTTCTATACTACGACCACTGGGAACCATTGTATAATAGTCCAAACTGCTACAAAAACTATAGAAAAGTATAAAATTCAGGTAAAAAGTTCATTTATTTCGGTTTTAATTCTCGGAACGTAAGATCACAGTTTAGAGGAACTCGTGCTTTTAACATTTAATTATCTTAAACTGGAAATAGAAAGTAAATGTAATCTTTTTTTGCATAAAATAGATTTTTAGTCCTTTTGGTTTAAAGGACTGCCATATCCCGTTGGGGTTTTTCTTCATTTTGCTTGAGTAAACAGCGAGATCAGTGTTCCAACTAAATTATCCAGTCTCCACAAAGATATGGGTGGATTTAATTGGAGAACCGATGGAATATTCACTTAAGAAGGTCTAGATAGAATTGAACGGGATTACTGAGAAACTTAAACCGGAACCGATTACATTATAGGATCACGTGTAATTTCAACCTCAGACGACAATCTTTTTTGGGGAATGAATTTCGTGATAGATACATTTTGTGGGGTATACATTAATTGTAAGCCAATAAGAGGTTACAAATGTTATTTGTTGAAGATGAAGTTAAGTTGAATAAATCTAGCAGATCTTGCATGAACAATTATGGGAGCTTCAAACCCTCTGACATTCACATGCGGGTGCTTTAGCCTAGTGGTCAGAGCAGCGGTCTCTGAATCCGTGAGGATTTGATGCTGTGGGTTCGACTCCCCGTAGCTGCAGAAAGCTTGGGAAACCAGCAGCTTACTTATCCCTTTGTGCCCCCGAAGATTGATTGTTAGAAAGGAGCCGTCTTTTCTCAGAAGATTCCGGAATGAATGGCCGAAACCCTGCTTCGAACAAATCTCCTATTATTGTGTGATATGTGCGATACAGGAAATAATTTTCTTTTGTTTACA
>JAQGAV010004222.1:0-10728 GCA_034691345.1 Phasmarhabditis papillosa | reverse complement strand
TTGCGAGTACCGCGCCAGCATCTGGCGGCTACTCTCCGTTCAATATTGTACTTTGCAAGTACGCGCGTGCAATTTGCTTGCAGGTGCGGCGTTAAAAATCCTATAAATACGCAAGTGACACTACATTATTACTCTCAGCGCTGACTATATTCACTTTCAATTATTTTAATCATTTTGAAAATCCTTCGTTTCCTTTCACTACATTCATATTCGCTTATTAATATTCTCCAATTTCAGACTGCAAATCCCGTTTTTGATTGATTTATGTATGCATTTTATCTTCTGTTTATCTTTTGTCACATCAAACCATAATAGGCGCAAAGATGAAAGGAAACTGAAGGTCTTAGAAGGAAAAGAAGGCAGGGGGCCAACTGGGGGTACGGTAGCATCTAAGAATTGGTTCGGGGTACCGTAATTGACTCTTTAGCTTTTCTTTCTGATTTCGCCCATCATTAATGAAGTTAGACTTATTAGCAAAACTTATCAAAAAAATATTTGGAGGGTTGCCAAACTCGTCAGGCCAGGCATCTTTTTGCACTATTTGCACTTGGCTTCACGCCAGACCAGGTTGGCAATTCTGACGACCCAGCTCCGTTGCTGAAACTTGCCAGAAACATTTATTTTCCATCCATAAACCATCCCATGAAATTACTCACTACCACTTCCCTAGCCAGGCTGTCCCACACCTATTTTGGTTTTCTCACAAGCCGACTGTCGTCGGCGGTTGAAATGTAATTAATCACACCTGAGATAGCAATCTTTTGCAAGAAAAACGACAAAAAAGGCGCTAAAACTGAAAATACACTAAGAAAACGCAAGCAAGCAAACACGGAGAAAGCGTCAGCTTGCTGGTCTATGAACTGTGCACAGGAAATGCGTCAATCAAGTGATAGCAAAGTGTTGCAAAAAGAACGGGGTTACAATGGATTCCGAAAAGATAATACCGAGATGTTATTGAACTATAGCGTTTGGTGTTGTGGCCCAATGGTTAGAATCTTCGACTCATATGCCAGAGGTCGATGGTTCGAATCCTCCCGAAGACAGAATCCTCGGCCCCGTCGTTGTTTCCAATCCCCCTAAACACAGAATCCTCAGCCCCTGTGTGCTTTGCTATGGAGTCCCCGCTTCCAAAATCTCTTTGTCTCATTTCTTTGCTCCAAATACCAGTGATTACATGTTTCGTGAAACAAGATGAATAAAGACTTAGTCCCCATATTAGGACAGGACTAACTCCAAACTTTAAAATATTTTTCATATAAGGATCGAATATTCTTGTTTACTATAGTCCATCTCAAGACCTAGGTTTCCCGTTTGGTATCACGAGCGGGGCGCAGTTAATGTAATAAAATGAACCTGAAATCGGTCGACGTGGTGCGTTTTCTCCAAAAGCACATTCATTTTTTAAAACACGGCGCTCCGCTCGTGATACCGCGCTGGAAACCTAGGTCTTTAGATAGACTATAGAATCCAGAGCCTTAGCTCGTTAACATCTAACATATCCTACCTGGAAGTGTAGAATAATCTGCCAAATAAGTCCGAGTACAATTCTTGGGTTTCCATCGGCAATATCGGCTGCATTATTATTAATTAATTCCAGTCCTCTTCGTCTAAGAACTGTTAAGGCTGTGGTCAGATTAGCTATATGATGTACCCGTTTTGACACACGAGCCTTATTCACCGGCTGAAAAACGGAAGATATTGATTGATTATTGATTTTTAAGAATTTAGCGATTATAGTTTGTTTTAGTAAAAATATATTTCATCATAAATAATTTTCAATAAACTTATTTCGAAAACTTATTTTGAGAGTTTGAGTCTGTAGAAATAGTTGTATTCAAAGGAAGGGCTCAATCATTGATCGTGAGGTGTTTGACTGAAGCCAACAGCTTTTGAAACCGGCGTAACACATTGACAAGGAAAACAGCAATATTTGGCGATGTAGTAGGCAAGTTTCAGCTTAATTTGCAATCTGTATGTAGTCGGGAACAAGAGTAATACCACCGTCTAATCTGCGATACCCCATTTCTGACACGCACCTACTGGCATTTTATGCGCGCGGAACATGTAGATTGCAAGCTTTATTTCGCATGTGTCGGGCAATAATTTATACTATCCCATGATGCAAAACAATACTAGTATGCTTGAACTTCAATTGTGGGTGTTATCATTGCAGAAAGAAGACCAAATCTTAACTCAACTAAGGTCTAGCTTAAATCAATTATTGCTACTACATTTCTCGAGCCCCAGATTTTCTTTAACCTTTAAATTCTTGTATTTCAAACGGTCCGCCCGTAGTTCTGGTTTGGATTACATTCCGTAAGCAGCTTAAAATGACTGTGACAACTGCGCTCTAATGCTAAAACAAGAACATTCTAGTGTTCTCAGCATAACTTTTATTATTTGAAATAAATAGTTTTAAATGAATGGGTTCAAGTAAGCTTCGGTATGTAAATTATGAAGCATTGATGTATTCTACGAACGGTTTTGCTTTAAAACTTTCAGTAGGGTATATTTTCTAATATATATACTTATATTATTTTCATCTTATCTCTAAACTATACAAAATAATGTAAACTTTGGCTTTGTCTGAATCATAAACAATCGAAAAGTGTGGGAAAAAGCATACTGTAAAAGACGATGGATGGGGGAAGTAAGCAAGTTTTCCAACTCCTTGGAACTGTTCAGTATAGTCCGTTATAAAAAAAGCTTTGCACTGAGAAGAATCCGGAATCTGAGTGCGCATCCGAAAGTTTTTTGTATAGTCTGTTTCAAGCACTAAGTTACAAGCGCAGTATTCCTCAGAGAAGCAGTGTTATATACAAATGAATGAAAAATCGGTTAATTGGGAGCAGTGGGGTGCGGTATCGCATTTTTGAGAAAGGCGGGGTTGCGATCCTTTATCTTCCAAAGTACATTAATTTTAAACTAAAATGAATCCTCTCCAGAAAACAACGCTGAAAGCCTAGTCCTGTTTACAGCCAAAAATATATATGTATCATAAGTTTCGAGTGAAAACTTATTTCCACTTCGATTCCCCGGAGAGCAAATCCTGATTTTCGGATGACATTTTCGATAAGTCTTAAAATCAATAAAACCGACTCATTATTGAGTGTTTACAGTTAGCTAAAGGGCTAGAGGTTATCTTCCAAATAGATCTTAGTAGATTAGCTAAGTAAGATAATAAGGTATTGCGTAGACCATGATTATCCCAATTGAAAGAATGTAATCAATAAGAGTTAATATAGAAGTTAATAAAGAATTAATAATAATATATAGTCTGTTTTTTAAAACCTGGACTATATTGTCCCGGCCTCATACGATGCGCTGTGTTGAAAGTTCTCTCGCCTGAAGAGAGAGAAGGCATTTTCAGCGAATTTGAAGGCAAATTTTTAAACACCGCGGATCGTATGTAGCCGGCGCAATGTAGTCTAGGTTTTGAAACGGACTATATCTTGCAATATTAAAAATTAAACTTTGAAACTTGCGATTTCAATAGTGATTTGCTCTTTAACTACAGCTTTTTCAGTTAAGATTGTTTAGAACTTGAATAATTTTGTTTTTTCCTCCCAAAATCCCAAAAGTGTGCCCTATTTCTGCCTACTTTCCTCATGTTTGTTAACGGAGCGCCATTTCTTTTATGTTTTCTCGTTTTGTGTCCCAATCGCATTCTGAAGACCACCCTATGTACACAAATAAATATCGATTTACGGACTTGGCAAACGTTCAAAAAAATAGTTTCTGCCGGGCATCAGAGATTGAAGCGTTCGGGAAGTTTTTTTCGTCGAATTAGTCAGTGTTATAAAAAGTGACTGTACATTTGAAGAAAGGGCTCCTATTTCACCGATTTTGCATTCATTTTATATAACACCGCTGCTTCCCATGATACCGCGCTGGTAACCTAGCTCCTGACTAAGACTATAGTTCAGCAAACTGCGTCAGTTATAAGGAATATTGTTTTTTATAGATTCACCGGCCTAGACCAAAACCTTCGCGAACTCTTAAGTTCCAATATCCCTTTTCTATTTGTAATTCCCATTGTTTAATTTGAATAAAATCAATATTTATATTGTAACTAACCCCCAAAAATTTCAACAATGCAATAAAGCGCGTGAAATTCTCAGATATTTGTGTTGCGGTGAAATTTAAGACGTGCTATTGGGGAAGTATACTTGCAATACTTTCGTAATATAATGGAAAATTGAAAAATATTGGCTTGGGAAGTTATTTCCAAGATAATTGAAGTGTTATTCTTAAATAAGTGTTGTAAAATTATCCGGGAAACTTTTATAAAATTAGTTGTTGCATTGTACATTACCGACTTGCATAACTCTTAAAAATGTTCATACTTAATTTTCCAAGCGGGTGCTTTAGCCTAGTGGATAGAGGTCTCTAAATCCGCGAGGATCTCAGGATGTGGGTTCGACTCCCCGTAGATGCAGAAGGCTTGGAAAACCAGCAGCTTATTTATCCCATTTTGCGTTAAGCGCGCCCCAAACAAAACATGGCTCTCGTTGATTAAAATGCTCAACCCCGAATTACGCGTCGATTCGGTCAAATTAAAGTGCTTCGCTTTTTATCTCTATTTACATTAAAAATGTAACTGATCGAAGAAAATCGAAGGGAAAAACAAATAGTCTTATGATGAAACATAGGAATTAACGAAATATAGTACATATCAACACCTAGGTTTCCAGCGCGGTATCATTAGCTGGGCGCAGTGTCATGAAAAGTGGTCAGAGCAGCGGTCTTTGAATCCGTGAGAATCTTGGGAAAGAAAGCTTGCAAATCCAGCAGCTTATTTATCCCATGATTGGTGCCCCCGAAGACTGAATGCTATAAAGGAGCCGTCTCTGCTCCGAAGATTCCGGAATGAATGGCCGAAGCTCTGCCTCGAAGAAATCTTCTATTATTCTGATACGAGTTATACAGGAAATGAAATACGTTGAAATACTCGTCGAAGATAAACATAAGCAAATAATTCTACCAAACCTTCAAACATACTAAACCCGGAAAGTTTCAAATTTTTGTGTTTTACTTTATTTCACCCCTATAGTACAATTCGCCACCACCCTTTCCTTATCAGGAGCACAAAACCCGTGGCTTGAAATTTCAAAATCGAAAAATCAACGCAAACACACGTTACAATTGCAACAATTCGAATCAGATTAGCATTTCTGGCCAAATTTTTGGCAGAAAACTCGCAAAAAACTATAAATTTATCATTTTGAAAAAATTCCCTTGCATAAAATGTGTAAATATACTGTTTTTAGTCTGTTACAGACAAAAAATCAATAGAACCGCATGCATTTGTATTTAGATTTTGAGGTAGGGCGCGGTACAAAGAAAGAAAGGCAACGCAAGGTCAAACTCACAAAATATAACAGTTTTTCTAATAACAGAAAGTTTAGAAGATGTATATTGTTTAAATTTACCTCTTATAAATTAGAAAAA
Source organism: Phasmarhabditis papillosa (assembly GCA_034691345.1). Classification (NCBI taxonomy): domain Eukaryota; kingdom Metazoa; phylum Nematoda; class Chromadorea; order Rhabditida; family Rhabditidae; genus Pellioditis; species Pellioditis papillosa. The sequence continues at coordinate 5,277 of JAQGAV010004222.1, read as the reverse complement.
ATGTTTTTACGCTCTGAAAATACAACTATTGACTTTGCGATCTAGACCAAACTGGATTCAAGCTATTAAAACCAAGCTACGTTTGAAAATTTCATAGAATGTACTTCCAAGTTCCCAAAAATTCTAAATTTGTTCAGTTTCCTGACAGGGCGACCCTTTTGCGGTAACGTTGGCACTTAGTCACTGTATTTGCACTGTGTACATTGCTTATATTAAAACAAACACATTTCGAGTTTAGGTCAGATATGGGCAATATATAAAGAAGATATGATATTATATATAATAATAATAACATTAATAATAATAATAGAAACATTTTAGGCCTTTTTTAAACTTTTGATTTTGATAAAAAGGTTTTACATAACTTTGCTGATGATAAACCGAGTTCTTCTCGAAGGATTGGTTATTTCGTAACTTATAGTTAAAGAACTTCAATATTATTTTGTCTAAAGCTATACTTTAGTAATTTTTGCGTATATTTTAGTTATTCGAAAACTTTCAGGGGCATTTTTAACGAGATTCTTGTTCAAACCATTCCCTTATGACTCTTGAATCGGACTATAACTGTTACAATGTAATACATGCATATATTATTGATTTATTTCCAATTGAGTGACCTTTATTGACCCTTTTGTACACTTCATAAGGCGATAATGATATGCAAATGGCCAAAAAGGATATAAAATATGGAAAAATATAAAATTATAGGCAAATTATTTGAAAAATGTGGCAAAAAACTTATTATAAAGTCAATTTGGTTCGATTTTATTCGTAAAGTTGATCGAGCATTCAAATTTCCTCGCAAAACGAGTAGTTTTCATTCGAAAGCTCTAAAAATTTAGCTTTCAAAAATGGTTCCGCATCCACCCTGTGTTTAGTGGCTGCTGTCCGATGTTTACAAATATGGATGTCATTATTGCAGATCGTTGGCTAATAATAAAGCATTAGGCAGCTGAGCCAAATTAGAACGGCCCCTATCGATTCGAAATTAAAAATGTAAGCAAACAACAGTTAAATTAACGAAAATTCAGAATTCAAAAACACAGAAGTATAAAATTGAAGTGAATATAGAAGTATAGAATGAATATAGCAGTTGAATACTTATAAAATATAATAAATATTATAATAATAATAAAAATAATAATAATAATAGGACCTACCAATGCTTCACCGGTTAAAACTTCGATTAAGTGACATAGTAAGACTCCGTCTTTAATGTCTTCGAATAAATCTTCGATTCGACCAGAAGAAGAGTGCTAAAATATATTTAAATATATTAAAAGTATTGATTTTTTTTTGTAAATTTTGCATAAAATTATACAAAATCGTTTCAGAATTCGGCTTTTTTGCACGCAGCGCCAGCAAATATGACGAAACGTATGAATCAGTGGTTATAATCGGCAGACATTACAAAAGTACATGCTTTAATAGCATTTTTAATAAAAATATAAAGTTATAAAGTGTAAAAACCTCTTCTAGGTGATAATTTATCCATTTCGTGAACGTATTCTTCTGTGCGCGTTCGTCTTCGTCTGAAAAACAAGGATTACAACTTATTTTTATTACTTTTTAATATTATTTTTGTAAATTCCGGCACTTGGCGCGTCACATTTCACTATTTACCCATTGTGCAACTGTGGAAAAGGTCTGATTTTGGATTCCTTGGGTTCCGGGTGGTCCCTGTACTAAACTACAGTAACCTGTTCAGAAATGTTTGTAACTAAAGCTTACGTTTGTTAAGATTAAAGCAGATACAGCAGGGTCGAACCGGTGGGGACCTCGACATTTATTCGACTGCCCTGTATGTCTCACCACTTACTAAGAGGGGTGGTCTGTTTTCGCGCCGGGACCAGAGATGCCAAGACCAAACAGAGCCAGCCAGCATGGGGGGCCAAGACACGCCCCCTTCAGATGAGACCGCGCTCTATTCAACACGGGCCGTGGTTGTTGCGCTATAATGACAATGCGCATGTTACCCGCAAGTGGCGGGCAACCCCGTGTAGTTAGGTGGAATTAAAAGCGAAAGTGGCGAGTGACAGGTGAGGGCTTTGGAAAGAGAGAAAGTTGTATGGGTGCTTAATTTGGGTATAGTCCGATTCAAAAGCAATGAGGCCGTGTTAATAAGCAGGACTGTTGCAATATTTTGTCTGAGTAAGGCTGAACGAAAGCAAGTTTGCAATTTGCAGTGTTAAAAATAACGAAATACGCAGCATAAACGGCATTATTACTTTTGAATATGACTATAGTTATATTGTCTAAAATCAAGAAATCGATCTTGTTTATGATTAGGGGTTGTGATGAATGTTTATGAATGCTTCAGAGCCACAATATTCCTCCCGAGAACAGACCCCCCCCCCCCAAATGAAACTATATTATTTTGTTCTTTTGTCCATAACTGTCTCGGAAACCGACAAAATTTTCTTTTATATTCTATTCTATTATAGGGGTTAGTGAAGCCGGTCCGAACAGCAAAAATTTCGGGGCCCGGCACACGGAAATGGCGTCAATTTCAAATGTTTTAAATTGAAAAGTTTTCTCGAATTCCAGGTCCGACGATCCGGCTTTTGCTACCCGTAGTTCATGTAGGTTTATTGTTTTCTATAGAGGCTACCATTATAAATTAAACGACACTTAAAAACTTGTAGGCAGAGTCAGTTTTTTGGTCAATCATTGTTTTAAATATTAAATACCGCTGAAGCATGCTCCCCGTGTAAAAATAATTGAGGCTGGGAAGTAAGAATTCGCTAGCCATAAGCTTCGGTCTACCGAAGTTGACCGAAGCTGCCTCACAGGGTTATCAGAATCCTGTGTAAGTCTGTTGCAAGAACTACTATTAATAAAACCGCAGCCTGAGGCTACTTCCTTATAAAAACTACACTACAAACAACTATTTCTTTTTTAACCCCGCCATCCATCTGCGTATTTTTCATTTTAACCCACCGTGAGCGGCGAATCTGAGTCCAAAAAGTGGCATTTACGCTACTTTTCTCTGCTCCTCCAGAAACTTCTTTTCAACGCATGAAAATAATTAGAATATAGTCTATTTCCTTCGTTGGAGTTCCAAATTCGCCTTCTATAAACTCTAAAATACACTTTATTATTGCCTATAAGTACCTAAAAATATAAAAAAGAGAGAAATATAAAAAAGATGCATTACTGGCGGAGAAAATTGCCATTTTGAGCCGGCAAAACAGGCCCATAAAAAGAGGGAAAACGAGGGTGTGGAGACGCAGACAAATGAGAGTAATGGAATGTTAGTAATTAGTAGAAGCAGGTAGAGTACCTGAAAACATAGTGATAATATAGTCTATAACAAATAAACGACCGCACAGCGCGGTGGTATACGGAGGCTTCCGTAATTGCGTATTTGTCTTTTTCTGGATATGTACAAAATGAAACTAGTACAATACTATTTTTCTGACAACAAACAAACGCTTGAAACCTTTTCCAATTTTGCCACAGAACGAGAGGTTTTCCAAACCTTACACAACACCGCGCACTGCAGTCTTCTTTTTGATATGGACTATAACTTAACTGCAAAACTATAAAGTCATTAGTTCCTAGTCAAAGTACAGTAATTGAGGGTAAAAACCGCCGTTAGGGCGCGCTCAATATAAGTTACGGGCAGGACCCGGTCCCAAGCTGAAGTCGATTGGAAATAGTCAATATATTTCAAGGCATAACGGATAGCGATAGCTCCTAAAGTAACTTCATGATGTACTTGCCGTATGCTTTGGTTACCAGTTTGGTTTCACAAACAACAGTTTAACGTAAAACTTTACCACGTAAACGAATGGGATGTCCGCAAAAGCTGGGCCATCGTAAATGCTAATATAATATAATAATATTGTCTTGGCTTTCGTCGTTACACCCAAATCAGATTCAATCCCAATAAATACCGTATCTTAACTGAAATATCTTTATTTGAATGGAATGTGCAGACAGAAACTGCATCATAGTTGCAAAAATGGCCAGAAGTAGTTAGAGAGTTTTTATATTTGAAAGAGACGCAGACAACTAGACGCAAGCGGTCAGAGAACGGTCGCGATGGAAGGAAACAACAAAAGTTGCATGCAAAAGGTACTAGGCTTCAGGATTGGGAATTTTAAGAATGGAATGAATAAATAAAAAAACTATGATTTATTAAATTATTAAAAGTATCATAATAATAAAGAAAAAACAAATAAACAAGTGACTTAGGTTTTCAGCGCGTTATCACAAGCGGAACGCCGTGTTATAAAAAATGAATGTAAAATCGGTCGACGTGGTGCGTTTAATTCAAAAGTACATTAATTTTTTATAACTCTGCGCCCCGCTAGTGATACCGCGCTGGACACCTACGTCTTGAGATGGACTATATAATAGCGCAAAAGAGTGGTTTAGCTGCACACCGTACCTCACTCAGGTTATCGAGGTTTATTGAGTTTAAGATATATAAAGTGAGTGATTAACTTTAATGGGCGTCGAAAAATGGAATATAGTGGTTTTAGAAAGAGTTTATAAGTTTGGGTAGCAGATATCTTGCTCGAACAGGGCTAGAAACGAATTTGGGTGACATGGTGGTAAAGTATGGTGCTCCCACTTCCGGTAGAAACTTTATCTAAACTATTTGCGCAATAAAATAATAAAATAAAACAATAAAATAATAAATAAATACAGAAAAGAAGTTGCTGTTCAGTCTAATTTTAGCGTTAAATCGGCGTTCTTTGCTAGTAAGACTGGCAAAGTACCGGCAAACGGCCGCTTGTAGTTGGCACAAATCCCAAACACAAATACAGCAGAAATTTAATACAAGACGAAGAACCGGAAAAAGTAGACAAATAAATAGTGGAATGAGGAATTTAAAAGATTAAAAAAGGGTAATAAAGTACATTTCTGTTTGAAATTGCGGATTTGGCTCCCTTGAAAGAAGCCAAATTCTGATAAAACAACACTTCATGGATTTATGGATTCACCATTTCATCCAAAATGTTGGTGTTAAACAATGTACTGTAGCAACTTTTCTGATCAATTGTACTAACTCGAAGCTATAAAGATCACAAGCAAACTTTTCTTCACTTTTCAAGTATATGTATAGTCCATAACAAAAAAGACTGCGTGAGCGGTGTTATTTAAGGTTTAAAAAAATCGCTTGTTCTGCGGCAAAATTAAACTTCCATTTTATGGTTAGATGCGCAATTTTTTGTTTGTTGTCAGAAACATATTATTGTACTAGTTTTATTTTGTATCATATCCAGAAAAAGACAAATACGCAATTGCGGAAGCCTATGTATACCA
>JAQGAV010004221.1:0-10729 GCA_034691345.1 Phasmarhabditis papillosa | reverse complement strand
CTATCGCTAAATCTGGAAACCCCAAAATATGCCATTGCGAGTAAAAGCACACTCGTTGCCGTTGGCAGCCTGCCAGAATGAACCATTCAGCAGTGTATTGGAACAAACAAAACATCAATAAGTGTGAGGATCTGAAAAAGTAATAATAAAAAGAGTTGAAACAGAAAATATTACATGTGTTTGTAGTTGTTCTTCAGACAATTGCTGACAACCAGATGTTATACCATTTGTCTTCTGCGTTCGCAGGGTGGACTTTTTGCACATTAAGGTGCTTCTTGTTAAGCCCCAGTCTACTTTCGAGCTGAAATATTGGCGTTATTAATATATAGAATACCAAGACGCTCACCGTGCTCTGGGACGGTATATCTGTTGCGGATGAGATTCTCAACATTGGAATGCCGAGAAGATCTTCCTGAAATAATGGCCCGCTTGAACGGGCACCGGTCTTTTCGAATCCACGTTTTTCATGGAAGATCAAATCGAACTTCTGGATAGTTATCGAGTCTGACGAAACAGAACTAAACATATAAGAACATATTATTTGTGATAGAAGGGTTTTATATTTTATCGTTTTGTATTCAAAAGTGTTAGAAAACATATTCAGCGCTGAAACTTACACGTCTTCTAATACACCTGACATTGAGCTTATGGAACTCCCCATTTTTGGATAGTTGATAGTTTAGTAGAAGAGCAGTTGTCTAAAAGCATTTGTGATAAATATAAATACTGAATTCTGAAATAAAGATAATAAAAAGAAAGTTGTTGTAACTTGTAAAGATTGGCAATAAACACCTCAGACAAATTAATTGCAAAGACTCCGCCTCGAATGATAGTGTGGTATTATGTTATAATGGAGGGGTCATTATAAAGCCAATGTTGAGAATGATGTATAACTTCCATCTAGATGGATTGTAGTAATCGAATAAAATATTGTAGTCAATACCATGAACATTGTTGGAAACTTTTTGGATTCATTACCTTGTGGATGAAGTACCTTTTGCCCAGTTTCAATCCAACAAATATCTACTAAACTATTTATTATTGATACGCAATTCCAGAAAGGAGAGATAAAACAATTCTAAGCCAATTATAAATGAAAGCTAGTTCTAAAATGTTCCACAAAATTAGATTAGTACGCCACAAAGATTGAAACCTTAACTAAACTCTCATATAGATATTAATGTGTTGAGAGGTTGAATTCAGATACATTAATCATCAATCAACTGAAGTAAACCGTGAGGATATAACAATCTTTTTATGATAAATCTTTTTTTCCTCAGCCATCTTGTCCGGACTTTAAAGTATATGTTGTTACCGTTAACAAGGATTCAAATACACCTTACAGTATCGGCAATGTCGCCGTTTTGGAAAGCTTTCTAATGAACGTTCTTTTCTACCTTCCACAATTGCAAACTGTTATCCGATTTAGGAAGTATTGAGAAACAAACAAACCAAAAACAGAATCTTTAGTAAAACATGTTTTAAGTTTACCCTCCAGGGCAGAATGGCCAGCCATTCTGATATCAAAAAGGAAAAGTTTTCTTCTGGGTGCCTAAGCCTAATATTTTTATCCTGTTGATCATTGAATTGTTTTTGATAATCGTGTGCGCGTGAACGGTAAAACTGGTAAAACTGGTAACTGGTTACCAAAAAACCAGTTTTACCAAAAACCAGTTTTTTCCTCACAAATCTCATAGTCAGATTCAAAAGTATGACCGCCGTGTAGGCTGCGTATTTCGTTATTTTTAACACTGCTCCTGCTGGCATTCTACGCGCGCGGTATCAGCAGATTGGAAACTTCTTTCGCACTGCCTTACTCAGAGAAAAGATTGCAACACTCCTACATATTAACACGGCCTTAGTACTTTTGAATCCGACTATATCAAATCCTAACCCTATTGGTTATTCACCACCCGATAACAGCCAATTCCTTCTATTCCGACCTTTAAAAGTTTGTGATATTCCGGATTCTCTTGTCTTTTCGTTCCCTTTTTGGGTAATAAATTCTCGTATTTGCAACTGTTTAAATAATTTACAACCGACAGCAGCAATGGTGCTTATCAGACTAAGAAAGGTCTCATCCGTGGCAAGGGAGCCGCGTCCAAATAGATAACATTTATCATTAATTAAGACTAAAGAAATGTAATTCACAATAATCCTATGGAAAAACGTTTACTGGGCTCTATTTATGTTTTTATTTGTTATTTTAATACGTAAAATACATATAGTTACTGTGACTAGATTTGTTATACTTTGTTTAAAACAAACAAGAGTTCTCATAATCTGGATGAAAGGCTCAACAAGATACTTCCATGTTTCCATAAACCAGAACCGATTGGCTTGACTAGGTTCCAAATGTATTCGATATTACAAACCCCTATTTCGTGTATAGTCGACGGATAAATCGCTTGCTAAAAGACAAACTAAAGGTCTATTTATTATAATCCGAGCGCACCAATATATCGGTTACTTGTGCATTTTCTTTTAATTTCAGAGCTCCTTCTAAATTCTACCGTACAAATTTTTATTTGGAAATCAATCGGTTCGAAGGTTTCATTTACCAGTTCTCTTGTATAGTCAGCACGAATAGTAATGATGGAGTGTAAAGAATTCACGCTGTCTGAGCCTCTTTTGCCAGCACAGCGCCAGCATCTGCGGATACTCTCCGTTCAATATTGTACTTTGCATGTAGGCGCGTGCAATTTGCCAGTGTTAAAAATCCTAAAAATACGCAAGTAACATTCCATTATTACTCACGGTGTTGACTATAAATCTGTTTCGAATTCACACAAATTTGAATCAATTTCGAAGGAACAATTTTAAACTGAATTTACAATCTTCTTCTTCAAAATATTGCAGTTTTGACTGTTTATTTTCAAAATTATTTTTGTCTTATGTATTATTATTATTATTTATATTTTCTTTTATTTCTTGTTTCGACGTAAATATTGCCTAAAACACTTCATTTTCTTTGTTTTCTGTTTAGATGAGGGTGGATTTCGCCTCATCTTGGGATACGAACGATGCGGATCCCGAAGAGGAATACCGCGAGCCCGCCTGTAATAAGAAACGGTAAGTGCACCAAGTTCATTTTAGGGTTTCTATTTTAGTTAAAACTAAATTTCTGCAGATACGGAACCTTGCTCCTAATTTCCTCCAAATACTGAATGCTTATTGTTTGAAGAACTTTTCCAAATCTTTGAAACATTTATTTTTGAGCTTAACCATTTAACCATACACTCCTAAAGTCTATAACAAACAAAAGACCGCAGAGCGCGGTGTAATAAATAGGCTTCCGCAATTGCGTTTTTCTGGACATGATACAAAATAAAACTAGTATAATAATATTTTTCTGACAACAAACAAAACAATGCGCCTTGAACCATATAATGGAAGTTTAATTTTACCACAGAACGACCTACTTTTGAAACCTTAAACAACACCGCCCATTGCAGTCTATTTTTGTTATCGACTATATTTATACTGGTCATTTTTAAATCTGACTATTTCGCTTGGTTATTTTTGTAAACTTAAACTATTTTGGGAAGAGCACCTGCTTTTACACCAAAATAGCAAACTTTTCACTAAATCAAAACATTTCCTATAGTCAGTATTAATGGAGTGTCACTTGCGTATTTATAGGATTTTTAACCCCGCACCTGCAGGAAAATTGCACGCGCGTACTTGCAAAGTACAATATTGAACGGAAAGTAGCCGCCAGATGCTGGCGCGGTACTCGCAAAATCGGCTCAGACAAGCGTTGAATTCTTTACACTCCATCGTTACTCTTGGCGCTGACTATACATCATCATTATTGCATAATTCCCTTTTATTTTCACAGCATTGCTGACTAATACGACTGGTCCTTTGCATTTCGCCTAGATATACTTATCTTTCTCAAATGTCGTTCCCTTTCACGGCCCCACCCTCCTTTTTGAACCGGAACCCCACCCCATATCACCTCTAAAAACTGCGGAATGCTACCATTTAGCTACTGGGTGGGGGGTTGAAGTTTCGTTTCATTTCGCTTCGGTAGCTACGTTTCGGTAGGGCGTGGATTGTCTTTCTTATCTTAATCCCCTGTACAAACTCCGCTGTGAAAGGGGAACAGGCCAATTAACACGGCATGATGCAAAAAAGCAGAAAATGCTGGAAATGCAAGATTGTATTGGAATATCAAAAGGTTATAGTATTTTTACTATTGAAATAAAGGATTGAAAACTGCAGAGAGGGCAGAATTCACGGTGTTCTTATATGAAGGTATGAAATGAGAAATAGGCCTTCGAACTTAATCGTAACCAAGAATGAATAACAATGCAAATTATAATAAACTTATTAAAATAATAAGAATGATTTTATATATAGTCAGCGCCAAGAGTAATGATGGAGTGTAAAGAATTCAACGCTCGTCTGAGCCCCTTTTGCGAGCGCCGCGCCAGCATCTGGCGGCTACTCTCCTTTCAATATTGTATTTTGCAAGTACGCGCATGCAATTTGCCTGCAGGTGCAGTGTTAAAAATCCTAGAAATACGCAAGTAACACTCCATTATACTCTCGGCCCTGACTATAAACTATATAATGTTGTTTATCTTTATTCATTAGAGTTGTAAAACAACAAAAAAGAGTTCAAATTTTTACAACATATATTATTCAAAGTGAAACTGTAGAACACAAACCATTCGTACAAGTTCAATTCTAACATTTTAAAGTTTGTTTATTCATTTTTACGAAACACGAGAACACATATATTTGGAGGATGAAATGAGACAAGGGGACCATAGGGCGCCAGGACTCAATTGCACAGCACCTGGGGAGCGGGGCGGCGGATCACAAATTTGCAAGAATTCTTTCTTAGGGGAGGTTTCGAACCATCGACCTCAAGATTATGAGGCAAAGCTTCTATCCACTGGGACAATCCGTCGCTTTAATTGAAAGGTTTATTGAAAAAGAGTAACGATAAGTGAATTGCAGAATTTTAAATTTAGGCTGATCCTAATCGGTGTAATCGTACTTTTTCTACTTGCGCTAGGAATGCTCATCGCTGGTTCGGTGATGCTGGGAATAGGAGTTCACAAATCCAATGAAAGTTAGTTTAATAAGATTATTATTAACAGTAAAATCAGTTATGAATGTCCCCAAATTTATTAATACAGTTATGTTATAAGTAAGTTGAGATAAACCGTTAAATCTTACAGCACAGATTCAACCTTTGCTTATATGGATAGTATAGTCTATCTCAAGACCTACGTTTCAAGCGGTATCACAAGCGAGACGCAGTGTTATAAAAAATGAATGTACTTTTGGAGAAAACGCACCACGTCGACCGATTTTACATTCATTTTTTATAACACGGGGACCCGCTGGTGATACCGTGCTGGAAACCTAGGTCTTAAGATGGAAAACGCAGTCTCCTTGAGAGAGGCGGAGTTAACTAAAAATGAATGAACTTTTGAAAAATATCAGTTATAGTTGTTAGCTATGATTTGCCCATCATTTTTGTATAAAACCGCTGCTCTCTTATGATACTGCGATGAGGAGTGAGATCTTGATATAGACTATAGTGATAAGCAAATGTTTCTGATAACAATTAAAATTAAACTTTTAAACAACAGCAATTCCTCAGCTGACTGCCCTTCTCTACATACATTCTATTATTAAAAACAGTTTATTCCTTATATGACGGATGTTCTCGTTATTCTTTCCATCTTTGGGGCAGCTAGAAGTCGGTTTGCCGGAATCATAAGAGAACATTCAAGCATACATTCCACTGTTACTCAATCCGGCTTGGGACGGGGGAGGGATCAAACCCAAAACCTTTGCTACTCACGGATTCATAGGCCGGAGCACTACCCTCTGAGCTACTACGCCCCAAACATAACAGGAACTTTAACTCCAAACTAATAATTAATACCATGATGAGACAATTTATTAACATTTTCGAACAGAACAGTAGCAAAATCAATAATTCACGCATATTTGTCTTCTTAGTCATTTCTAGTGCACATTGCCTGTCTGATAAGGTTAGCTCGTTAAATAATCAACGACGAATATTAATTAAAATCATTACAATCGTTTTTAATTTTGGAAAACAGTTTTAATAACTTGTTTGTGGTTCAAATTTAAAGTTTAACTTTAGTGTTAATTTTGAATGGATAATATAAAACTTTATTGTCGAATATATCGTTTAAGATTTCCGGAACACCTAAGTTTTTGAAACAACCATGTTTGTTCGAACTTATATAGTCTATAACAAACCAAAGACCTTAGAGCGCGGTGGTATACATAGGCTTCCGCAATTGCGTATTTGTCTTTTAGTGATGAATTATAACTTAACATATTTCGATACCTCAAAATTAAGTTTCATATTTGAATTTAAAACGATGTATCATATTCGGAAACCGGAAATTGAACTAAATTGTTTTCAAATAGTTTGATGTAAGGTCTGTTTTGCGGAAAAATATGGATTATTTGGGCACTTAGTGGTAGAGCTGGTTACCGGCATGGCCTCCGGCCGGCCCAAGCCTGAAATTTTGAAACCCAGGTCGGCCGGCCGGACCTCTGATTAGTGACCCTCAGAATCAGGTTATCAATACAGATTAAAATTCTTTCCATTTTTGTTTCCATATCCCCAACTTTCAAAAAGATTTAAATTTTCCGGTTTGCGGAGCAAAATGGCGGAAATCAGATTCACAACCTTCTTTTGAGTGAATCTAGACGAACCAAGTGTCTTCCTGTGTATTAAATAAAAAACTGTTTATATAATATATAATTATAAATAAGACTTTTATACAGAACTATAAGTTTGTTTTTTCAGCACCTCCTTCCTGTCCGGCAGCAGGGGCCGCTCCCTACTATGCAACCCTCTTGTCAACACAGATTACTTATGATCAAGTACTTAAAGATTATGCAGCTGCTGTAGCTACCGTAACTGCACAGGTAAAGGACTAAGCAATGGGAAAAATACTACCCAGAACTATGCCATGGAACCTCAATTTTTGAAAGTCATTGAACCTGTACGACCAGTTTCGGTATTAGAATTTACAATATACAAGTATTTTTATTGATTTAGTACTAAGGGAAATTAATCAAAAACAAAAGAGATAAGTTACACACAGCGTTGGCCCCACTACTGGTTTTCGAAATTCCCTCTTTTGGTTTATTCCTATATGAAGTTATCAGTTTGAGCAAATTAGTTTTTCCAACTTTGGATAGTTGAAAATGCACTTCACCAATGAGTATAGACTATAACAAAGAAACGACTGCAGAGCGCGTTGATATCCATAGACTTCCGCAATTGCGTATTTATCTTTTTCTTGATATAGTACAAAATTTAACTTGTACAATAATATTTTTCAAACAAAAAATTGCGCATCCAACCATATAATGGAAGTTTAATTTTACCATAGAACCAGCGATTTTCGAAACCTTAAACAACACCGCGCACTGCAATCTTCTTTTTGTTATGGACTATACTAAAGGGAAACATAAACTACATTCAAATTAACCAAATAGTCTATTCCGAGACAGCACACGATTGAACTTTCGTATGACAAAATTTTCGTAATCCTTCATTTTTTGTTTCAGATTCGAAATTCCTTAAAAGGATCTTCAAATGGAAAAATGATGCAACTGGATACTAGCAACACGGATCCACTAATTTCGATGTGAGATTATGGCGGTTCATGGTCCGGCTCAAAACGGCGCGCAGTGATTTTTGAGCGGCTCAATCCTAATAACGCCGAATATGTGCCGTGGCCCGGACCCGCACCTTAAAATTTCACCCTGTATGAGATTGTACAAATAGCATAAAAAGTACACTGCATGGCTTAACAGTTACCAACTAATTTTCGGATTCTTTATCACTTGGTTTATAGTCTAACATCTGTTTTTGGAAACTCTCTTTTTTCGTTCGATCTCAGAAGTCTAGACAAAAAAATGATTCGATTTTCTCAAAAAACCACAAGATTCCATAAAACAAATCATAACAATTTAGTCTTGGTTTGTCCCGCGGAGATGGCGACGTCGGTGTAATGTCAGTTGCTGCAATCATCTATACTACACAGAATGCTCCAGCCCCAGAAGCGGTAACAAACGATCTAAGTAACGGACAGGATCTTACTCTTTATCATATTGAAGGTATAGTTAAACTCATGAATAGAAACTGTTAAAACACATAAAAGACCCGTTGTGCAACACTTCAAAGAGTACTAAATGCGCAATTTTCTTATATAAAGACGCTGACGTTACGGCCTCTAAACACTATATTTAAAAAGGTGAACTGTCCTTAATTAATAATAACTTCTTTCTTTCAACTCAAAAACACAGGCCAAAGCTGTATATAGTCCGTTTCAAAACCTAGACTACATTGCGCCGGCTTCATACGATGCGCGATGTTGCAAAATTTGCCTTCAAATTCGCTGGAAAATGCCTTCCCTCTCTTCAAACAGCATTTACAGTAATTTGTAAAGGTTCCAATAAAAACGTATGCCGATACAACAGTACAACAACAATGTACGAAACAATTGATTGATTATAATAACTGAATAAAACAACCTTATTATGATACAAATTACATGTAAACTAATTATTGCTACATGTTAAGGGCCTAAATTATGGTTCCATCCTTTGATTTCCAGAAACATCATTTACTTCAATAAAACTTTCTAAATTCAGAAACTCAACCCCCCAACTCTGTCGATTCTCAGATGTGTAGCACAGTCAATATCTACTACAACAATACTGTATATCCATCCCCACCTTCTAGAACTTCCACGCCTACTACAGTAACCAAGGCCACGCCTACTACAGTAACCACAAAGCCGATTCTAACTACCGCGACACCGCAGCATTGCACTTGTCCGACGGTGACGTGCCCGACCAACGCGCCGGCAACGACGCCTACTACAAAGCCAATCATTACGAGTACGGCAACTAGCACGCATAAGACAGCTACTCCGACCACTAGTAAGGCTCCAGAGACTCCAGTGACGAAGCCAACCACTTCATCACCACTTCCAACAACTTCGACAACAACCAAGGTGACTCCATCCACAGCAAAAACAGGTAAAAACACAATAAATACGTCAAGCACAACCCTTTTTGTAGGTATTAATAGCACAATTAACCCTGTATCTAGCACACAGCATGCACTTAGCACTAGCACTATAGCACAAACAAGCACTGTTATACAAAAGACTACGTCTACAGCAACAGCTGGTATAACGACTTCAGTCACTACTGAAGCACCTGCACCAGAAACTTCGACTATTCCGGCGAAGTCGTCAACACCTTCAGAAATTACCACAACACCGAGTTCTTCAACAATGTCAATGACCACCAGTCCAACTGCGCAGATTACGACACACACAGCTTCAAGTACTTATCCAAGTATCACTAGCACTAATGGTAGAAGTAGCACTGTTACGAATAACCTAGATACCGATACGCCAACTATTAGCATTGGTAAGTCAACTTTGTTCCTGTCCACCACTTCAGAGGCACATAGTTCCACGACTACTTCAGCAACAACAGCACCGGTGGAAACGTCCGTCCCGGTAACTTTACCTAGTAGTACTGTGGATGCTGCCTCATCGACGCTATCAACAACCATTCAGTCTTCTGGATCTCCGATGATTACTACTGCAACTGCAACCACAGATTCAAGTAGCCAAAGTACGGGACAGACATCTATTACTAGTAAATTATCCAGTCTAACTAGTAGTACTGGAAGTATCACCACAGTGCCATTGACTACTTCACAAACCAGCATCACTAGTTCCACGTCATCAAGCAGCACTCAACCTACTTCCATAGCGACTTCAACTTTAGACCCATCATCTTCCACGTCAACGGCAGGATCTTCAAGTCCAAGTAGCCCACAAACCAGCACCACTAGTTCCACGTCCAGCGGTCAACCAACTTCCGTAGCAACATCAACATTATTAACCCCATCATCTTCCACGTCAACGGCAGGATCTTCAAGTCCAAGTAGCCCACAAAACAGCACCACTAGTTCCACGTCCAGCGCTCAACCAACTTCCGTAGCAACATCAACATTAGCCCCATCATCTTCCACGTCAACGGCAGGATCTTTAAATTCAAGTAGCCCACAGCTAACGTCCCCTAGCACAACACCCAAAATTATTAGTAGCACCGTAACCCTTGCACCCACCCATAGCACCACCCTTGAACCAAGTACACATATTACAGCACACACATCCACTGTCGGTCCGAGCACAAGCACAACCAAGCCAATTGTAGTTACCAGTACTACGGGTACTATTTCTACAACCATGAGCTTACCTGGAAGCACCTCCACAACCGTAAAGTCGTCCGTAGTTACTAGCACCGGTTTATTGAGCACTGAGCACATCACTAACACTCAAACCGCAACCAGCACTCTAGGAGTCACTCAATCATCTCAAACTGCATCTTTGCCACCCACAGTAACCCAAAAAGACACATCTGCACCTAGCACAACTTATGTTTCAATACCGCAGCATGTCAGTAGCACTACGGCCCCAATTAGTGTCGTTACTCAAACACCAGTAGTTACACAACCTATGTCTTCAGCTCACAGCACTACCGTAACCACAAAAGTACCGGTTGCCAGCACTACGGTAACCACAAATGTACCGGTTGCCAGCACTACCGTAACCACAAATGTACCGGTTGCCAGCACTACCGTAACCACAAATGTACCGGTTGCCAGCACTACCGTAACCACAAA
>JAQGAV010004220.1:0-10730 GCA_034691345.1 Phasmarhabditis papillosa | reverse complement strand
TTGCCCGCAGGAGCGGTGTCAAAAATCCTGTAAATACGCAAGTGACTCTCCATTATTACTCTCGGCGGTGACTATATCATACAATTTAAATATCTCCTTTAGCTTGTAATTCCCGAGAACCTACCCGGCGACTCAGTTATCGCCAAACTACAGTTCACTGATGCCGACTACAGCAGTCATGCAAATGGATTCAAATCTGCTGTGCTTGGAAGCGGCGAGAACATGTTCACAACGAATGTGGTGAGTTAGGTTCATCAAAAACTATGTCTTTATCAAGATTTTGGTTTCCAACGTCGTATCCTGTAGAAATTTGGTGTTAGATTAAAATGAAGGTGCTTTTGTATGAATGGCTCACAATCCACCTAACATACCACAAAACAAAACAAAATTGACAATTGACTTTGTCAAGTTACAAACAATTTATTCTAACACAAATATAAGAATTCTGTAGTTCTTAGTTCTTAAAACTAGTACTCTTAGTGAGTTTTAATGTTTAAATAACAACAAAATAATGTTTTTATTTATGGATTGCAGATAAACGATACCGTAGTCCTATCAGTTCGTCCAAATGCGGTGCTCGATAGAGAAACCGCATCTGTCTACTCTCTGGTCATATCAGTTATTGATTCGGCTGGGCATACGGACACAGTACCAGTGAGCATAAAAAGAAAAACAACATTTGAAAATTATAGAATTTACTTTTTACTAAAGTTCTCTCTAATAACAATGTTTCGCCGCGTCTTCTTGGTGAACTTTCTTGAGAAAAGTCAAGCTGTATTAGCTCAAATTAAGCAAGCCTATACGGTAATATTCATATCTAACAATAAGGAGCAAAGCCAAATTATATAGACAGCATTACGCCGGCCTTATGAGATTCGCGGTGTTACAAAATTTTGCATTCAAAACCATTTTGGGGGCAACTCAGATGATTTTTAAAGGCAATATGTTGCACAATGTATTGTATTTCGAATGACTTTACATCTTCAGATCACAATTTCACTGACTGATGAAAATGACAACACTCCTCTATTTGATCGTGAAATGTACAATGTACAAGCGGTAGAAAACTGGCCTGCTGGGGTCATTCTACACAGATTGAGAGCTGAAGATTCAGATCTTGGAGAACGGGGACGCGTTAACTATCATTTAATGCCAACTAACGCCAAATGTAAGTTTATTGAGTGTACTGATATCAAACAAATAAAAATATTATAATTCGGGAAAGAATCTCATTATTTTGTAAGCGGTAGACACTCCCATGTAGACCAAAAATAACGTTGAATTGCGTACATTTGAAATTATCACTGGGGCGCAATATTCGTAGCCTGTGCTTGCATTAGATTCGTCCGTAGACTATACCAGGGAAGCGTAGCCGACATTTTCTCCCAAGATATATGGCTATGTGCTTCCGTGGCCCAATAGGCAGCTCGTTCGGCTGTTAACCGAAAGGTTGGTGGTTCGAGCCCACCCGGGAGCGAATGTTTTGCAATGATTAACACTTTCATAAATCATTTATTACACTCACTGCAGATACAGCCATAATTTTGCTGTACCTGCAGGGAGTGTAAAAATTGGTTTAACTATAAGCTATATAATCTTTTAGATTTCTCAATCGATTCTGTTACTGGTGAATTCTCAGTTTCCCGAGATTTGATTGGTCTTGCCAGAGAGGAACCTTATCTGTTGACTGCCGTAGCAACCGATGGAGGTCAGTGTCTGGCCGGTCTAAAATTATACAGAATTTCAATTCAAATTCAAATTAGGGTGCAAAGATCTGAACCCTATCTTTTCTACACAGATGCATTCTTTCAATATCTATTTTTGATAAGAAATCTGATAAACAGTCTGAGAGGTTTCGGTACAGATCACAAAACTGCGATATTAAAATTGGGAAATACGCAGACTACACGGCAGTATTGCTCTTGAATTCGACTATATCTTCATGAAATATTGGACCATTACAAACTTTTTAGGCATTCCACCACGCAACTCTTCTGCCAGTATTCGAGTCAAGATCAACGAACCCTTATCCAGTGCCACCGAGTCGAAGATCACATTTGAAGCTCCGGATATTGATTTTGTTTTGAAACTGAAGGAGGTTTGTTTATAAGATATTTATGCTTATGACAATTATTGTTTAGGACATTGCTGTGAATGAGAAAGTGTACCAAGCAAAAGCGAAATCAGCAAACCAGGCTGAAAGCCACATGCATATTAGATACTCAGCGAAGGTGAGAAATTTAGAATATTTGAAAACAAGTTGAAAAATGTTTGAGAAAACTTAGTTTTTTTGAGGACACTATGTTTCCCCCAACTATCTAAAAAGAAATTACCCTATGTGCATCAGAGCTGGTTATCCGGCCCGGCCTGACCTCCAAAAATGTACATAGCCATTTTCATTCCAGGAACTGAACTCGGACGTTGAACACTTTGGAATTGATGAGTCCACCGGAGAAATCGTACTGAATCAGTTGTTGGATTACGAAACGAAGAAGGATCACGTGGTAAGTGTTAATATAAGTCCATCGAGAAATTTATGTGAAATCAATCTGATTAGACCTCGAAACATGACAAAGCGCGGTATTTCTTATATTAATAGTCAAGATACGGTTTAACACACCGCCAAGTACAAAATTATAAACCGTAAGTGTTGTAAAGTATAAACAAAAAGAAAGTTTATCAATTGTTACACTAAAAAATACACTTTAAACTGATAAAAAGATAATGGGCCTATGATTTAAATAGAAAGCGGATGTTTAGCCTAGTTATTAGAGCTGCTTTCTCTGAATCCGTGAGGATGTGGTTTCGACTCCCCGTAGCTGCAGAAGACTTGGGAAACCAGCAGCTTATTTATCCCATGTTTTGTGCACCCCAGGGTGGGAAAAAGCCGGCCCGGTTGGTAAATTTTTGGCCCGGGCCTATTTCCCAAATATCAGCCCCGCCCCTGGCCGGCCCGTCAAATTCCCAGCACTGGTGCACCCGAAGACTGAATGTATTTTGGCTGTTGTTGTTTATTTGATTCCAAATGTATACTTTCGTATCCATAGACATCCCACTATGACACAAATACCTCTATTACTGTGCTACTGTGTTTGGGATTCTTCCGCTTCATTAGCGCTGGGGCGCCAATTGCGGTTGGCCGAATCCGCCGTCGTAAAAACAGCTGCGCCCTATTCACAACACCGTCATAATTACCACTTTTTAGCTGGATTTTCTGTACTTTTCGGCTTTATAATTGGTTTTTGATGTTTTATTTTTGTTGGGATATGTACACCTACAGCATACCTTAGACGATTTCTAGCGTCACCCGGGAATAGTATCCAATTCATCCAATAATTGTAAATGTATCTAACTATCAGTTTAGTATTGAGATTGACTCAGTTTGAAATTCAAGTTCCTTTGTACTTAAGTTTTTGAATGTTTTTTAAACTTAACTACTTAAGTTTGGTGTACGTTCTGTAAAAATAATGTCCATATACCGTATCGGTTAATTCTAATTTGTTGATACAAAAGTTTCGTACGGCTGATAGCGAGTAGACTATAGGCTATTGTCAAACATTGAGCTAACACTAAGTCTTTCAGTTAACCGTTTTATTTAGCATTTGAATACTCTAACTTTTGGAAAGCACTTTTACATGATTCATTTTCCCAGTTCAAGTGGCAAATTAGATTCATCAGTACTTCGGTGTTTTTGTACGTGCGGTCTAAACGCAGTTTCCCACCCAAAATTAGATGACGCCATTTTCCAACCTGATTGTGAATTCGATTTCAATCATTTCCCTTAAACTTCTTGTGAGGTCCATATTATTAAACTTAGTAATTATTAATAATATTACTATTACTTTTTTTATTACTTTTTAACTTCCCTTCAAATCAAGTTACCCTCAACCTGAACTTTCTGTTATTGCTGTTAATAGAATGTTTTATCAGTGTTTTGTTGTTAAGGACTGTGTTCAGTGGCCGCTACTGCTAATTTCTATTACCATTAGTAATTGTTGTGTTTGCAAAATAATATAGAAAACATTGTGGGTGATTATAAATCAGCTGATACGTGTGAACAGATTCCAGAATCGTAGGTTGAGTGACTCTACCCATTCTTTTTAACCTACATATGTGCAAAATTCTGCACTCTTCGAGCTTTCGTTACATGTACTCCTGTAGGTCTTGTTATTCTTGACTAACGAGTTAATATGTTTGTTTGTTGATGTAAGCCTAACTATTAGTTAAAGCCTCATTCCGTTGTAGTAAATCAATTTTTGCGGTTTCTTTATTCTTATTCCTTCTATTCCATAGGTATGCTCCCTACGGTGAGAATCTATAACTATTCCTTTATGCCTATTTTATGATAGCCCCTCGCAGTCAAGTAAAACCTATTCAGTTCTAGACTTTGGAAAAATTTGTGTAAAAAGCTAGTACCCTTTTATTTTACCCGAAGTGGAAACAGGGTTTTGTTTTTGACGATTCGACTTTCTGATAGTCCCAAGAAAGCTTGATAAAAATGTCTTCTAGAAGTATAATATCATTTGCTTAGCACCTCTTACAATATTGCTTCTTCCAACTATGTATAGTTGGGTAAAATTTCATATAGTCGTCACCAAGAGTAAAGAGGCCGCGGTTACTGAGTATATTTTCCATTTTCTCCACCGCACTTGCAGGCAAAGCTCACCCGCGGTCCTGGTAACAGCAACGTTTTCTTTAAAGCATTCGCAGATTGCTCGCCTACTGCTGGCAAAATAAGCTCCTACAAAAATATAATTCTTAGCACGGCCCCTTTATTTTTTAAATTGACTATATATGTATTCCTTCTTTGACCTACTCAGCTGATTGTACAATGTTCAAAACGAAGGCATTTCTCAGAAGTGCGAAGTTGGCGACACAGCAAACATTGAAAAACAGTTTCAACGCCATATTTGACCCTATTCCTAACAATAACTTTGTTTTTACTCCGCGAACAATGTTTGATTTGACGATGATTTGGAACGGCGGATTCACTTTCATTATGATTATTTTGGAATGCGACCTTTCGTGTATAGGTGTTAAAAGTTCCACAGTTTTGGGATATTGACAAGAGTTGTTATTTTATCGTTGAATATAATTACAATAAGTTTATATACTTTCTGATCCGACGCCTCCGCTCCCCAGGTGCTGTGCAATGGAGTCCTGGCTCCCTATTGTCATTTCGTATCACTTCATCCTCCAAATATCTGTGATCTCGTGTTTCGTAAAATATGAATAAACAATCTTTAAAATAATACGTTTTGAATAAATCAAGCCAAATTTCCTTTTAACTAAATTTGATTTCATTCCTGCCTTTTCCATATTTCGCTACACACTCTAGGTACCGTTAAAGGTAACGACATATTGTTGGTTCGCTCAACTTTTCTACTTTTTCGGGTAATTTGTCGTGAATTTGAATTGGCGCGAGGATCGTTCACTCGCCACCTAAAAGAAAGTGGTTTGCCACTCAAAAATCTGATTGACTCCAATTACCGACCGCGCAGATAGTGAAACACGCGGCGTTCCAAACAGTTATTACCACTTTTTTGTAACTTTTTAATTTGCGAAAATGGATTGTTTATGATTTTGCGAGCAGTTTGTCGCGGAATATTGGAATTCTAACTATGTAGGAGAGATATAAGTTGGGGTTAGAGGTATTATAATCAGTTTTGGTTTAGTTCCCTTTCTTTTTGGTGTTCTCCCTCGGGAACCTGAACGAGATAATAGTAAAAGATAATACCGCACACGAGACTAAGAAAAAAAACTTTTTGATAATTTACATAGTCTGTATCAACAGCGGTGTCATATAAAAATGAGTTGAAATTTGGTGGACTGGAAACAAATTGTTTCAAAGCACATCGATCTTTATCCATAATATCGTTTCTCCAGGATACTGCGCTGGAAACCTAGCTCTTGAGATAGACTATATTTAAATTGAAACAACTCGACAGCCATTCAGTACCTAAAAAAATTTTTTTTTTACTTATTAACCATTTTCCCTTTTTTACTTATTAACCATTTTCCCTTTTTTACTTATTAACCATTTTCCCTTTTTTACTTTTAACCATTTTCTTTCCGTAATGTTCATAGTATTTCTGAAATCGAGGACCCATTTTCTGATTTTCAAGTTGTGCCAATACGTCTTTTCACAGTTCCACTTCCTAGTTTTTCTACTGTTTGGCAAGTTGCTTTTTTTCGAATGTCACAATCCTGGTTACCGCGCCAAATGATTTATTTTCCTTCGGGATTACGAATGTTTAAACCACAAATAGCGGTCACGGCACTGTGACGCACCGTTCTGATCGACGGGAGACAAAACGTTTAACTGGCTGCATTCCAGTTGCCTCATTTAATTTTGAAGAGTTTGATGGCTATTATTTGTGGTGTATCATTTAGAGGAAGTTATAGACCTTTGCATTTAATAGAATATTCTGTTCATATATTCGGGAAAAAAATGCTCGCATTGTTTTGGTACTAACGGAATACCTCCCACTCCACCGATCATTCAATTTTGTAATAACACCGTTGCTTACCACGATACCGAAAAGCGCTGCTTTCTTTTGTCTTAGCTTCCTTGAACTTCAATTTAGAACAAACTGTAAACTGGATTCATTTTTTCAGTGCCATCGGCATTCTCTAACCCCTATTCACAAAAAGTCTTAAACATTATAGTTAAAAATAATAAGTGCCTCTTTTCTGTATGACTTTTTGTTAGTAGAATCTTGGTACTACATATATAGCCATATTGAAAAGTAATACCATCGTGTTAATAAGCACGAGTGTTGCAATATTTTATCTGAGTAAGGTAGAGCGAAAACAAGTTTACAATCTTCAGATACCGCGCGCGTAAAATTCTCGCAGACGCCGTGTTAAAAATAACAAAATACGCAGCATGCACAGCCTCTTTACGTTTGAATCTGACTATGGAAGACTATGTGTATAGTCTGTATCACGAGCTAGGTTACAGCTCAGTATTCTCGGGAGCAGCGATGTTATATAAAAGTGAATGTAAAAGCCGTGGATTGGTTGCCTTTTCTCCAAAAGTACATTCATTTATATTTAACACCACCTCTCTCCTGGATGATACGCTGGAAATCTAGGTCTATATATAGACTATATTTCCTAGTACACTTTTTATATATCCTAGGATTCTATGAATGAGGAAGATAAAAGTTCCTGAAAAGCTACAACTCCCTAAACGTACTCTAATTCCCTTTTTGAGGAGATGTATTCCATATTTAAACTGTTCCATTTTCGCATTGTAGACTACCATTCGCCTAGTATTAATGGGATCTCTGTAAAATTAAATAAATCTAAATATCCGACATATTTACTAGTTCTGAGATATATTCCTCCTTGGAATGCCATCGGCATTCTTTCCACCCTATTACCAAAAACCTTTATTCATATTTCCTCACAACATAACCTTCTTATTCAATTGTAACTAGTTGTCGCGCTCTAGCGATAATCGGGCGGATTTCGGTTCGCCTACGCGTTTTCTGCACTTCGAGGACGCGCGAATTGAGTGAACAAGAGCGGCTTAGAAGATGGAAAAAGGAAACTAAGACGACAAAACCCCAAGAGGGATATGAATCACAAAGAAAGTCATCTTCTTGACATCTACTTGATTTATGACTCAGTTTGAGGAGCTGTTCGAAGTGTGTTATTTTGGGAACTTCAGTTTTGTTGTCTTATATTCCTAGCAACTTTCTTTTGTTTCTAAAAGGATTTGTATTTTGATAGTCAACTTTTTATTTTTGTAATGTTTATCAGTATGAGAATATACACTTTTGAACAGTAAAATTTTTGGGAAACTCGGCATAGAAATATCATGCTTCTGGAAATGTTAATTATTTTCAAAAGGTAGTACTGTAGTTAGATATATCTTCAGTTTTATTTTTACTATATTATTTTCTAAACATAACAATAAAGTAAACATGTGGTTTCAATTTTGCCATTCTCAGATTTACGATTATATTATTTGGTTCAGCAAATAAAGTGAGACGCCACACACAATTGTAGTTGCTGAACAAGCAACAGCTGCATTGAAGGAAATTTGATCTTCCATGAAGGGAAAGCATGGTTTGCAATAATATTTAACCGATTGTTTTTGAAAGTATACGTTTCTTTGTATAACTATATAGTCCATCTCAAGACCTAGGTTTCCAGCGCGGTATCACGAGCGGGGCGCAGTCTTATAAAAATGAATGTATTTTAAGGAAAACGCACCACGTCCACAGATTTTACATTTATTTTTTATAACACTGGGCCCAGTTCGTGATACCGCGCCAGAAACCTAGGCCTTGAGATGGACTATAGTATGCAACAAAAGCTCCAGTCCAGTATCCCGGAAAGATGCTATTTTAGGTGACAATGAATGCATTTGGAAAAAAAATCAGACCCTTGAAAACTCAAACTTTGCGTTAGCTTAAAACGTTAAAATATTTCTTCCTAGGTTTTCTAGACAGTTGTTTCACAGAACAGCTAAACCAGAATTTCCTGGAGACAATTCCAGTTTCATAAGTTGTTTCAACGTTGTTGATCTAAATACGATTGGCCAATTATGCTACTGTTCATTTTGATTTTAATTGTTCCTGGCAACTTTTTTCGTCGACGGCCAAGTTTTTCGTTGCCGCAAGTGTCGAGTTAGGCACTCCATAGACTTGCTGCAATCAATCAACAAGCCACAATTGCGGTCAACTCTGCAAAATATCCTCATTCTTGAGGGATTTTTTTTGAATTATAATCGTTCTACTCCCAGCAGTTTTTCAGTCTAGAGCAGTTTTTTCATATTTAATCGGTATGTTATAGTTAGAGTTATTGTTTCCAATATATCTCCCATAACACCATCAATGACGTTGTGCTTGCTCAGCTCTCACAGAAAAACAGGACAATAGCGAGGCTATTCATTGTCAAGTGGCATTCTTCAGTGACTATCCGTTTTTCGCTATTTTTACTATTACATAGTTCAATACTGTTCAAAGTTATTTTTTCATAAAATTGGTTGAAAGTTCTCAATTGAAGCATTCATTCTTATAGCCAGATTCAAAAATAATACCGCCGTGTAGGCTGCGTATTTCATTATTTTAACACTGCGCCTACTGGAATCTTACTCAGAGAAAATATTGCAACATTCCTGCTTATTAACACGGCCGTATTACTCTTGAATCCGACTATATACGTAATGTGTTTTTGAAACATACTGTATATTTATATTCAGGTTTCTTAAAAATCAAAAAACAAAAAACTTAATTCATTTTGTAAATGTCAAAAGTTTCGAAACGCGTTCCGCCACCCGCGAACGTCCTTGTTCAAGTATTGTTATTTTGTGAACAGAAGATTCAATTGCGAACATTTGTCGAATATTTATTTACCTTTGTATTCAGGACGCAACATTACGCAAGTAATGGTTTTTAGGAGATAACATTCCAGAACCTGCACGAGGAATATTGTTTTACTTTTGAAATCAGCATAGTTTGTAGAAAGGGCAAGACTTTGAAACTTGAACCCTTTACGTTTAGTAACTGTAAAAACAGAAGAATGATGAAGGTTACGGCTTCATACGATGCGCGATGTTGTAAAATTTCCCTTCAAATTCGCTGGAAAACGCCTTCCTTCTCTTCAGGCGAGCGAAATTTTGAAGGCAAAATTTACACTACCACGCATCGTACGAGGCCGGCGCAATGTAGTCTAGGTTTTGAAACAGACTATATAAGTTATAAATTTTTCTTACCTACTTACTCATTCTCCTAAACTTCAGTTAAGTTTATCAAAAACTAACGCAGGGTTTCATAAGTTTAGTACAGTTGGTTCGGTGAGCTGCAAGCCGTTTTTTTATTATTCTGTTTACCGAAACTCTCTACGCTTTCATGACACTCGAATACTGTGATTCATCTTTTCTTTATACAAAAAGCTGTTTTATTGCTTCCTCTAATATGACTGTACTTATAATATTATGCGTGTAATATTGCAACTTTCATTTTACACTTATCATGTTAACCCTTTTACGAAAACATTATATATTTGTTGAATAGTAGCTTTTTGACTAGGCTTTGTAAAAACTAACTCAAAAGATTGTTGAATATAGTCTACGGACAAATATCATGTAGTTTAAAGGTCTATTTTTTATAAGGCGAGCGCACAATTATAACGGTTCCTTGTGCAATTTCTTTGGATTTCCGGGCTCCTTCTAAATTCTACAGTACACCTATGCAAACGATTCATCCGTCTACTATAGTTGTAGTTGACAACCTTATTCAAATAAAATAAGTTCTTATTATCGTATAGCAAAATGTTGATAGTGGAAAAGAATATTTGCAAAACCATAGTCTGTATCACAAGCTGGGTATCCAGCGCAGTATCATGGAAAGAGGCGGTGTTAAATAATGAATGTACTGTTGAAGAAAAAGCTCCCTATCCACTGACTTCATTCATTTTGATATAACACCGTTACCCCACGGGAAAGCACGCTGCAGGGCTAGCAAATTGACGGGCCGGGGCTGAAAATTTGAGAAACGAACCGGTCCGGGCCGGCCTTTTCCTAGCCCTGCTACGCTGGAAACCTAGCTCTTGTTACAGACAACATAAGGAGATTGTTCTTTATATAGTCGGCGGACTAATCGCTTGCAAAGGGTTACGGTACGAACTGCAAATTTATTACATCTTATTAGAGCCATTAGAGCAAATCTATACTCTAATTTGAATCTATTAGACCTTTAGCACCTATATTCAAC
>JAQGAV010004219.1:0-10731 GCA_034691345.1 Phasmarhabditis papillosa | reverse complement strand
TTACAAAATACAATTATATTAAGATCACTACATAGCGGGAGAGCTTCTAAAGCTTCCTAACAAGCCTGAGCCTGTTAGCTCTAGGTGCGCATTATATCTCCAATACGAGTAAGTCGGTATAACTCCGCCTACTCTTATTGGGGATGTAACAATACTAACCAGGGGAGTTTTTTTTTAGCTCGGGGAGGTCAATCAAAAAACTATCGACGCAGCTCGTTAGAAACGTGATAGAAAATAAATACGTGAAACTTACTCTATTTCAGTTTTTAGATTGGCCACCTTGAACTGAAACCCTTCCCTGGTAAGAGTAAGCAATGTTTTAGATTTGTAATCCCATTGAATATTCTATTTGAATAAATTAACGGAAATGAAATTGTTTGAGTGACATATGACAAATCTTGGTTACACTCACCTTCAGCATTCTTGGGTGGTGCATTCAAATCATGGAGGGGTGGGAGGTTGCCTGCAATCAAAGAGAAAATTATTGGAAGCAAGGTTGTAAAAATGATCCCACTATTTACAGAATGTGTGAAATTCGAAAAACCTGCAAAAACTGCAATTATGTGAGTTTTCATCAATTATCCCAAAAAGATACAAAAAGATACTACTAGAAAAGAGGTGCGGATTGGCCCAGTGGATATAAGTTTGCCTACATAATCTCTAGGCCGATGGTTCGAATTCGCCACGAAGAAAGAATTCTTGCAAATTTTTGATCCACCGCCTCCGCTCCCCAGGTGCTGTGCAATGGAGTTCTGGCTCCCTATGATCCCTTCGTCTTACTTCATCCTCCAAATATGTATGGTCTCGTGTTTCGTAAAACATGAATAAACAATCTTTAGACTAAAAAACTAAAGACTAAAAATCAAACAACTCTACCTAGAACAACAGCCACAAGAAGAAGAACGAAAATGAGAAACTTCATATCGAATATCGAATACTGTCCATCTCAGTTCGTCCATCGTTTATATATCCCTTTCATGACCTTTGTCATAAAAGTGGCCAACCAACAAGGAAGTACTCGTTCGCGCGTTCAAGAAACGACAACACCTTTTTAGTTGTTATTTACCGACGGAGTAGTGTTTGGCGAAACTTAAAACATTTGGGGAAACGACAAACCGGTGATTAGACCAATGTTCAAGGTATGGACCTTTGTCAATCTTATCTGACTTCGGGGGGCAGATTCCCCGAAGGTTTAATGCTATAAAGGAGCCGTCTCTACTCAGAAGATTGCGGAATGATTTGCCGAAAGCCTGCGCCGAAGAAATATGCAGTTATTGTGTGATTACAGGAAATAAATAACTTCTTACTGGAACGTGTTGGTTAAAAGATTGTTTTTCAAGTTTCGCACATTTCACAAGTGGTATTTACAGAAAAACATTTTCACTAAACACTCATACCCGAAACTACCCGAGAAACTGAGTAATATAAGAGTTTTTTTTGTTTGGCATACATCTCACGGGGGTCAAATCCGGATTGGGATGAAAAAGGAATTGAACCCATAGCCTCTTTCCTACTCACGGAATCATAGATCGCCTCATCATACTATTAGGCTATTGAGCCCCCAATTAAGATAACAAAATATGAAAGGATTTATTATAATCATCGATATAAAGAGTTATGATGGTTATCCTTTCTTGTTTGGTACGCAGATCTTTATACATTCGGCTGCTGTTTTGAATCTGAAAAGTGAAAGGTAGAATATATTAACATAGGAATTGAATTCCAGAAATTTTTCTAAACGTCTATCCTCTTCGCCTTCTTCTTTGTCTTGGGATAAGAGACTATTTGAAGTAACAACGTTGCTCCACCGCGGGATAACTACTCACATAGAAGGCAGTATAGCTTTTGAATCGAACTATTGTCCGTTCGAAGAAACGAGTTTCACTTGTATATTGGCAGTTTTAACCGGCCATCTATCAGGCAAGCTCTAATTTTGAAATTTTTTTTCTTTTCATTGTTCATCGTCAGTATTGCTCTTCCTCACGCTAAGGGAGGGGATTTACTGCTTGGTAATTCGTAGTAGCCACACGGTCGTGAATTTACCGTCTTTTTTTGAAAAATAGAGTTTGTCTGATAAATGGTCATTTTAACCTACTTGTTATCGTTTCCTCCACATCCTGACCAACCAAAGGGTTCACACTTGCCTGTTTCCGGGCGGTAGGAGTATCTTAACAATCAGCTGTAGATTATGTTCAATACAAATGGCTCATCGGATTCCATTATGGTATTTTATTCAAACTATTTTCAAAAACCAATATATTGGTAGTTATTCAAAGTTAACCTCAGTTAAAGTGTCTATTTTAAAGTTAAAGGTGATTGGACAAATAGTCTTTAGTTTGATTACGAGAAAGTGATTGATTAAATAAATATGGGCATTACAAAAAGGATTACCCACCTTGTTTGCCAGTTATCACAATATCCGGTAGACTCCTCCTCCAAATTACATTTTGCCAATTTTCCCGGAAAGTTGATGACTAAATGAAAACATTCAATCTGATTGAAGTTGGGTCTTATGTCGGTAGCTCCGGAATAGATCCTTGGCATAATCCAAGAAAACGAAAAAAAACCTATCCAAATTAGTGAACATTTAAAAAAATGAGTGATCAATGGAAAATCAGCCAAATTTTCAATCTGAAAACACAAAGATTACCTTTGGCGTTCTTGGGAGGAGCATTCAGTTCAGCTTCCATTTCCGGGGTCAATACATTAGCTGAAATATAAACGAATCTAGTTAGAATGATAACATTTGCAATTTGTCAACACAAAATCAGAGAACCATCTATTTTTTAGCATTACTTCCATGGCGGCAGAGGAGTTTACCCGGCCCGGCCTGGAATTTCGAAAATTAGTCCGGGCCGGGCGGGCCGGATAACCATCTATGACTGGCGGTGTGCCAGTGTTTAAACCTTCGCCTCATAAATTTCAGGTCGAGGTATGAGATCTCAGCTCATGTGATGAAATCTTGCGGACAATATGCGCTCAACTTCTCAATTCCCGCTTCCTAAACTTCCTTCATCTCACATCTTCGCTCCAAACATTAGGAAATTGTGTATCATAAAATGAATAAACCAACAACTTTACCGTCAACGATTGTTACAAGAAGAAAGGCGAAAATAAGGAACTTCATGATGAACTTATTGTGAATCGATCTTCTCCCCATCGCTTTTATATCCCTTCTTTCTCATAAAAAGTATCATTCAACAAGGAAGCTATCGGGCATTCAAGAAACGGACAACAAGTTTTTTGTTATTTATTGGTTGATCAGAATTTGCCAAATACTACTAAACACAAAATGTTAGTTAATATGTAATAAATATATAAATATGGTAGTGTTTTAGAAGTGTTTCTGGCATACTTACGTCAACACGATAAATATCATTATATAGCTTTGATCTGTATCGCTCAGCACGAAGTAAGGATCACGAAGAAGCTCATTATCAGCATACAACTGGATGGTAACTGTTTTTAGATAATTTTGGGATACACTTTCAGAGATTACAAACCACTGTAGCCGTTGCTTCCGATGGTCATCTAGTGTAGTTCATTTTAAAATATTCAGCGGTTTTAGAAGTGGATCGCTGTTTTATAAAAAATGAATGCACTTTTGTAAAAAAAAACCCCAAAAATCCAGATAATCCGCGCTGGAAACCTATGGTTTGAGATGAACTATATATATATGAAGATGATGAACCCCTTGAGATGTATTTCCCTTTGCAGTCTTTTTAACCATTAAATATCATTGTTGCTTTAAATAACTACATTTATTTACAAGTTTCGTGATGACTCATGTTCACTATGTATCAGCCGACACGAAGCGGGTGGTGTCGAGTCAGTGAGTAAGTTCTTCAGTCTTCTTGAGCTCCTCTTTGGGTACTTCACTCTGTTTAGGCTCTTCTTTAGGCTGTTCAGGCTGCTTTGGTACTTCTTTAGGCTGTTCAGGCTGCTTTGGTACTTCTTTAGGCGGTTCAGGCTGTTTTGGTACTTCTTTAGGCTGATCAGGCTGTTTTGGTACTTCGTTAGGCTGATCAGGCTGCTTTGGTACTTCTTTAGGCTGATTAGGCTGCTGTTGTACTTCTTTAGGCTGACTAGGCTGCTTTGGTACTTCTTTAGGCTGCTCAGGATGCTTTGGTACTTCTTTAGGCTGATTAGGCTGCTTTGGTACTTCTTTAGGCTGATTAGGCTGCTTTGGTACTTCTTTAGGCTGCTCAGGATGCTTTGGTACTTCTTTAGGCTGATCAGGCTGCTTTGGTACTTCTTTAGGCTGATCAGGCTTCTTTGGGACTTCTGTAGGCTGATTAGGCTGATTTGGTACTTCTTTAGGCTGATCCATCTTGGTTCCGGCATTGAGACTATTCAGAAAATCAATCTGCTTGTCATCAAGGCCCCGAGCAGTTCTAAATAAATTGAAATAATTTTAAAATAAGAGATAAATTTCTATATGTTTGTAGTTCTCAGGAAACTTACATAGGTAACATAGCCGTCGCAAAGACAAGTAGCAACGAGACGACGAGTAGCTTCATCTGAAATACGCAAGGAAGTTAACAAATCTTATGAGGGCACTGCAAAAAACTTGTAATGAAAAGAACAGGAGTAAATGATGTAATTCATAAAGCAAGGAATAAAAGGAAAGAAAAAGGCACACAAACAGACGCCCAATAATACTACAGTTTGCTAACGTAACGACTCAAAGGAATGGAAACACTTTTGTCATTCCGCGTAAACAAATGTTCTGTGATATTACGATTGTTTGTTGAGCGATTTGGCTCGTGTTAATAACCCTTGCCGCTCATGCTCAATTGTGGGGGCCATGTTTAAAATATTAGGATTGTCTGGGGTTGGCTTAGGTTGGGAGCAATTGTATTCGAGCTCTAAATTCCACTGAACTATCTTGCTCCTGTTCCCTTGGAAATAGTGCTCTCTAGGGATATTCCAAGACTCAGTGAAACGTATTGCGTTATTTGTTGCTGTTCGAGATGCTAGTTCCCGGTGTTGGTACGATTGCTGAAAGGTTTGACGCACACTAAGATTTGAGTCTGCTTCTCGTCTAGGATTAGCTCCCCTTAGGAGAGTTGCATTATTAAACAAGCTCATATCCCGTAGCGATTTGGGATCAAAATAGTTTTCCTGTCGTAACGTGAGCAAACGAAAATTAAACTTTGTATACTACTGTAAAAAGCAAACACATACAATTATCAGTAGAAGCCAATTTTTATACAAAGAAATATGGGTGGTCCCATTCTTGTTATTCTTCAATTTTACAACTATATAAATTTTAATCATCCCTCGTAATGGTAAAGCAAATATACTTTTGTTTTTCGGGGTTGGAAAGAGTAAATATCTTTTCCATAAAAATTAATTAACCCGCTCTTTAATACTGCGCAAATAGTATTATCAATTCCACGTAGTAACGATGCCGTGGTTTTCGTTTAGATTTTCAGACCGAAACAAAAACATGTTTTCAATAGATACTGTGCGTTTTCTTAGGAGAAGGAGAAACATTTAATGAGAAGATGAAGCCTATTCACACACTTCTTTAATCTTTACCGAAAAATTGGGACTACCATACATCAGAGCTTGCACAAACAGAAAGCCACAAAACAGAACCATGATATAGACATGTTCCAATAATACTATTATAGAATGAAATATTGATTGATTACCGAAATTTATAAGGAAAACGTATGATATCCCTTTAAACAAACATGTTAACCCAACCTTCTGAATATTTTAGAATTGATTTTCATTCATCTTTTGATAACAAATTGATTATTAATTCAGCGCGTGTACCGTTTTACACAAATCCTTGCTTTGTTATTAGTTAAGTTTTATTATGGAAATAGTTTAATAATCGGATTTGCTGAGTCTGATGAATAGCCCGGAATGGGATGGGCTCTTTTTCTTTAAATTACCCATTTTTATGAAGTGGCTTGTGCTTCTAAGGGTCGCCCTTGTCGGTCTTTGCCCGGCTATTCCTCTCTACCGTGTTTCCATTTACCCCTTATAATATTACTACCTGTTAGTTTAACATTTTATTGTAGAGTTATTAGCAACTTACAGAGCGGTGGCACAAACCCTAACCCGAAGGATAATAAGAATAATATATAAGGTACATATATGAGAAAACAAGGGAGAATCTGAAGTTGTTTTCCCATATAAATAGAATATAAACAGGCGGTTTCAAGTTCTTACTGTATGGTACACCGGTAAATCAATATACCAGGAAAGTTTAACCATGTAATTGCAGTTCGCAATAGGAAATTTCCTCGATAAAATTTTCCACGCCCGTGATTTCCGAACAACAGAGAGCTACTCATTAGTCTCGAACTTTCTCGTTATCACAATATTTTTTCGAGTAAAACTGATTCGCTCATTAAAATCCGGCGCGGAAATCTCAGGCGCGGAAATCGCCTTTATCCAATGCACTTTACCAAAATTATTAACAATGTTATCTTTGTTTTATGAAAAATACTGTCTATAACATGCCAGTATATCTGATATCGGACTATATATATAGTCAGCACCGAAAGTAATAATGGAGTGTCACTTGGCTATTTTTAGGATTTTTAACACCGCTCTCACAAAGTACAATATTGAACGGAGAGTAGCCGCCAGATGCTGGCGCGGTGCTTGCAACAGGGGCTCTCACGAGCGTTGAATTCTTTAAACTCCACCGTTACTCTTGGCGCTGACTCTAACAGTTTCCTTTATCTGCTAATTATAAGCATACCTGTAGTGTAAGAACAGTGAATAACATAATTTCTTGATTTTTTCTACTAGATGAATTTTGACTCATTGAGACTATGTAGTAGAGTGTGAGGGAATATACCACAACTATATTAAAAACTTCGAGTAAAATAACTGATATGAAATACACTCCATAGGACATTATTATTTCATGGGTAAAGTAATATATTACGAAACTTGTAGTGTTAAAGTAGTTGGTATTATTTAAACAAGGAATATTCTGAAGACAACGTAGTTATTCTTAGAAGACCCCTCTCACCAGACCCTCCAGCGGGCCGGGCCGGGCCCTGAAAAAAGTCGGCGGGCCGGGTCGGGCCGGGCGGGGCCGGGACCAAGTTGGACGGTCTGGCTCTCACTCATCGGTGCATGGGTAAACAAAAAAAGTAATATGTTATTTGCTAATATGAATTAATTATATTTTAAAGTTTTTGAATCAACGCGATTCATGGTAGCATCCTATGAACTAACTTCGATTGTTTTAACTACCATATCTGGAAGATCATGATCCAACCAATAAAATCCGATACCAGGCGATACGAATATTGCTGTGAACACAATTATGGGAATAGCAAGCAGCTTGCCTTTTAGCTGAAATTATCAATTATGTTTTGCATTGACATAATTTTTCAGTTCCCACCATGATCATCTGAGTTTCAGAGATAGAGTTTATCGGACGTGAATGAGACAGATCACGATACCTGTTACGGGCGGGACCAAATTTTCTAAGGCCGGCCCTGCCCGCATCCGGGAAACAATGTAAAGTTTCGATCCAAAATTAGTAAATGTTCCTAATAGTAAAAAGTGGGTGTTCCCGGGCTTTGTCAATTCTTCAAAATGTCTGCCCGGGCGACCCGACTCGGTCCGCACTTTTCGACAGGTATGCAGATCACAAACGTCAATTCCGCATCACCGCTTAGTTGGGAGCAGAAAGGAATCTGACAAGGGCTGATCAATGATCATGACATGAAAAAATGTTTAAAAAATCTAATATCTGACAAAAATCTAAAAACCCAAATGACCATGAGTGCATGAATGAAATGTTCACCTTCAATAAATGAAACGGTGTCAGTACGCTTTGCCATCTATAAAAGAAGAGATTAAATAATTGAGCATTGTAGCCAAGCACTAAAGTTATAAACATGGTCACTCCAGTATGACTGGAAAATATCGGATATTCCCGGAGGAAGCCTAAATAAAATAAAAAATAAAAAATAAAAATAAAAAAAATAAAATAAAATATCAAGAGTAGGTTTCATATAATATACATATTTTATGTTGTCTTATTGTTATGTGACTGAGTGTGATCTTTACCAAATTGTGGAAAACTATAGTCTATAACAAACAAACGACTTCAGAGGTATACATAAGAATCCGCAATTGCGTATTTGTCTTTTTCTGGGAATGATACAAAATAAAACTTGTAAAATAATATTTTTCTGACAACAAACAAAACATTACACTTCAAATCATATAATGGTTTTCCAATTTTGCCACAGAACGAGCAATTTTCCAAACCTTACACAACACCGCGCACTGAGTCTTTATCTTAGTTACACTCGAAACCACGTCCTTATTACTTTTGAATCTGACTATACAAAGTTCGAGAGGCATAACTTTACCTGCGGGATATCCCATAGATGCAGAAAAATGAAATATGGGAATATTTAGGCAGTACAGAATATCAGCAAGAAATGATAATAAAAGATATATAAAGAGAAACCACCGATATACATTCATTGAATCAATTGATTTGTATAAAATGCAATACGAAGATATTGAAAAACATATAATATGTGTTGGAGGCATGACCTTCATAATAGTGACATACCAAAATGGTTCAGTCCAGAATATTTTACACATTTCAGGATCATCGCGTGATAACATCACTAAAAAGTGGTTAATTGGCCAATCCTAATCAAACAAAGAGAACCAGTACCAAACTAATTTGAGAACTATTTATCAATATACTTCCGTGTCCATGCAGTCAATACGCCACTGCGCTAGCTGGCGCTAGCTAGAAATTTTGCATCTGATGCCTCTGGATTCTCAAAGCGTATTCGTCGCAATAAGGAGAAATGGGAACCTCTTTCGGTCCCAAATATCCTATCTGCGTCGATAGTATTCCGCCCTCGGTGGTTCAAGTAGGTATAATGGCTCGCCTCAAAGAGCTATCGCAAGGTCCCGATCTAGTTTCCCAACACAAGATATAACAGAGAGAAAAGTTAGGAGATTTATTTACAAAGGGTAAGAAAAATATACAATACGAAGTTAGTCTACTATACTACCTGCCCCATACAAAGTAAGTAAATATAAAACCCGATCTAAGACAAAACTGACATAACGTACGTGCCACGAGACGCAATTCACTTGAAGTGAAAAGCTTAAACCAGCGGGCGTTAATTGTCCATTCTCGCCACCGCCCGCGATACGGTAGGCATGCATTTCGTGGCGGGACCCAACCTGGTGTAGAACTTGCCAGAAAGGCTTGAATCAAGTGCGTAAAACATATATATTTGCAGCACAAAGCGGTTGCCGTTTTCCCTATTAGCTTAATACTACCGCAAGGCGAAAGAAATTTTCAAATCAACTTATCTGCGCTCGGGCCAGGTTACTAAGCGGTGCGTCGACTATGGTTTGAAGGCGGAGAATACACGTACACAAATACGAAGAATTATAAATCTGATATTTTATGATTACATTGGTAATTTAAAATTACTAATTTTCGAAAGTTAACCTATGCAAATTGAATGACAGGTGAATAAGACGCTTTCCGATTGAATTATTCAAAAACCAATTCCGGTAAATATTAATAGGAGAAATAAGTCATTTATTACAAGAAACCTATACTTCTTGCAACCAAAGAATTATACCCTTTTTGCAACAATGATGGGTTCATGTTCTCAATGGGTTGAAACAATACTCAAGCGTTTCGAGATGTATAGGGCTAAGCGTATGCCTACATCTGATTGTGAGGATAAAATGATCATTAATAAAATTGTTCTAGATCACTCACATAAACAATATCCAGGGTATCCTCCAGTCCACCGGCAGAGTTGGCGAGCTCGACCGCTTTGTCATCTTCAGATTGGCGGGCAGCAGCATCCGAGATTTGGCTGATGTTTGTGATGAGCTGCGCAGAGAAGGCACTTTCACATACGCAGCGGCAAAGTTCAGATCGTCCATGATCTGATTTAATTTTAATAAAATGCCAGGGTCCCCTTAGTTGGCACAATCGTGAATACGGCCCTCCTTTTCTTCGAAGTCAGGGAGTTGTGGTTTGAGAACATTGACAGCTCTGGTGATTCTCCCCCGGAGTGTGGAAGTAGTAGAAAGTAGCAGAATATAGAGACCGGCAGAGTAGGTAGCATAATAGTCTTCACGCCAACTTAACGGGCTCTTGAGATGGTGGTGCACCAAATGTATGAACACAGTGATTTTCTTTTAGGAATATTTACTTTTAAACGCGATTTCTTATATACGCATTATATATTTTGATTCCGCCTTCGTCGAATCAAAACATTACACACAATAATGGGAAAGAAACAAATAATGGCTTATAATCTTGACAGGAGTCAAGACATAGCCGACCGGGGCCGTATTTTTATAAAAAGAGGGCCGGCCCTCACTTTCAAAACCAATCAGCAATGCTCCGAACTTTACAATTATTTTTTCAAAATTTGAAATTCGCAATAGTGGGGCCTAGAAAGGCCGGCCCGGGTCGGCCCTTGCTATCCCTGGTTTCGAATAATACATAATTACATTTCGCCCACTCCCTGCCGGCTTCCGCCAGTTTATATACTGTGCGGTCAGCTGACGCGGAGGCGCCGACCTATTAGTATTCTTCATATATTGTCATGACACGCTCTATATATAGCTTTTTGTTTTAATACATAATGTTTTAGCCAAATAAATGATTCTTTTTGTTATCTTGGTGTATATTTTCGTAGGCTTCCGTGTAATATGTTCACAGGTGAGTCAG
This sequence comes from Phasmarhabditis papillosa, assembly GCA_034691345.1. NCBI lineage: Eukaryota > Metazoa > Nematoda > Chromadorea > Rhabditida > Rhabditidae > Pellioditis > Pellioditis papillosa. Next base: position 8 of record JAQGAV010004219.1, on the reverse strand, counting down.
CAATAATG
>JAQGAV010004218.1:0-10734 GCA_034691345.1 Phasmarhabditis papillosa | reverse complement strand
CTGCTCAGAAGATTCCGGAAAGATGTGCCGCAACCCTGCGCCGAAGAAATCTCCAATTATTTGTGTGATACGTGCGAATACAGGAAATAAATAACTTTAAATAATGTGTAATAATTCACAGCATTAAAGTATGTTTTGCTTTATAATTATTTATAACAAAATTTTAAGTACTATCGAATACGAACAACGTGTTACAGTTTTACAGTCTTATTATAGTCAGATTCAAAAGGCAAAAAGTCTATCACTCATTTCTTCCATGTTCCACGCTTTTTAACATTGTAAAACACCGAGAAATTACCACCCCTAAAATTAAAAAAAGCCTACATTTGTTGGTGTGGTTTCCGTAAGCCACTGTGCTATTCCATTGCGATGAGCGGCTCCCTTTATGACTTCGAAGTGAACCTCGGCTCCGGCACGAGACATGAACTGAGCTGCCCTGAAATGTAATTGATCAATCAATAATCACTTAATTTTAAACTATTATGTAAACTAAGATCGCAGTATTACTATTACTTTCAAGTACAAAGTTTAAAGCAATAGTAATACTGTGATCTTACTTTTCATTTAATTGAACTTTCGGAAAAATGAAAATATTATTATTATTATTATAAAAACTTACTGTTCCTGTGAAATCCCAATCAAAGAGTGTCCATTAACTGAAATAAGCTGATCTCCCGTAGCTAAACGGCCATCTTTAAACGCAGGACTACCGTCAACCACCTTCTTCACGTAGATACCCATGTTATTGTCACCGACACCCTGAAATACAAACTTTATTAAGTATTAAAAATATAGTTTTTAATATTTTAATAGACCCGGTCTGAAACCTAATTTGTTATATTCTAGTTTTTACGTTTTGTAAGTATAGAAAATGACTAGGTTCAAAAAGTTGAGGTATATATTTCAAGATGAAGGGTTTCTTATTCAATTTGAACGAAGAAAATGAACAGTCGTTAACTGCTGATCATTTAAGTTTATAATTTTTAAATGTACTGCAGGGCTAGGAAAAAGCCGGCCGGTTTCTCAAATTTTCGGCCCTGGCCCGGCCCGGCCGGCTCGTCAAACTCCCAGCACTGAAGTAATGTAAACCAAAAGTATAGACCGCTTTTTCCCGCACCTTGAAAACTCCTATCACGACCATTCTACACTACATAATCTCCCAAATTACGGTGTTTAACAAAATCTATTTAATAATAGAATAATAAGTTTGCAGAAAACGTAAGAATAACTAGGTGACACCCGGTCTTCAGATTATTCGCAGATAGCTGGCGCGTACGGGGACAAAATAGAGGAATTAACCAAATTAAGCCAGAGCGGGGCGAGATCCCGGCCGGCGGCGGGGGCGGCTGCGCGTCTGAGGTAGATGGTTATCTCTAGGAGGTGCGCAAAAGACGCCAGCACATAAAAAGCGCCAACCATTATAAACAATGGCTCTTAAGTGGATAAGGATGCCAATAAAGAAGGCAAATACAATACAATACAGACAAAGGATTTATAGAGAGAGGTTTGTTTAGTTTAGGGTTTATATGATATGGTAATGAAGTGGATATGAATATTGAAAGATGAGTTTATATATTCAACAAAAGCAGAGGTGGTTATCCGGCCGGTGCGGACCTGCCCGACCTGGGTTTCAAAATTTCCGGCCGGGCCGGGCCGGTAACCAGCTCTAAACAAAGGTAAGAACTTTTTGTCAGAAGATACTTAACAAACTATAGTCCATAACAAAAAAAGACTGCAGTGAGCGGTGTTGTTTAAGGTTTCAAAAATCGCTCGTTCTGTGGCAAAATTCCATAATATGGTTCGATGCACAAATGTTTGCTTGTTTTCAGTAAAATATGATTGTACTAGTGTTATTTTGTATCATATCCAGAAAAAGACAAATACGCAATTGCGGAAGCCTATGTATACCACCGCGTTTTGAGGTATTTTGTTTGTTATAGACTATAGCTATATAGGCTACTAAAGTTGCTAGTTGTTAGTCCGGTTATATAGAAAATTCCCACTGGTTACCGTATTTGGCCAAGACGCTGCAGTGTAAAACAGGGTAACGTGAATAACTTCCAACACGAAAAAGCTTATAGTTTCGCTAAATCCTTATTGAAGCACTGTTTAAAATAGCGCTCTTTTCACTTATTTAATATGCGTAAAGTAAAGTGAATATATTGTTAATATTGTAAATATAAACAAGTATAACAAACCTGTGCGGCCACAATACTCAGGCCAATGCCACCGCCTCCTCTCTTGAGTGAAACTCGTATCATTTCGTCACGGGTGGTGCTGCTTCCGAAACTGTCACCCTGAAAAAATGAATCAGATCTTAAAGGCTTCAAAATCTTTAGACCTTTAGAGTCTGAAGAAGGAATGGGAACGGGCCGGCCCGGGTCCAACTGCCCAAAGCTCGGCCAGCTGCTAGGGCCGGGCCGTGAAATTCCCAACTCGTGATCGTAAGAATCAATGTTGAAAAAGAAACACTCGATAAGCGAATATAGGTTAATCAAATATTCGATTCACTATCACTCAGTTTTTCCATTTAGGGCGCTTGTTAACATTTATAAACACCGCGCAGCTAATTCAGCCGGCGGCGGCGGGGGATGGTAAAAAATCGTTTGGGTTGTAAAAAAGGAAAACGATTCATAGTTTGGGATATTTATATGAACAGTTTCTAGAACCAACTTAAAAACAAAGCAAATTCGGAGCAACCAAAGCCAAGTTTTCAAAAGACTGTGGGTTCGACTCCCCGTAGCTGCAGAAGGCTTGGGAAACCAGCAGCTTATTTTCTCCCATGTTTCGTGCCCCCGAAGGCTGAATGTTATCAAGGAGCCGTCTCTGCTCATAAAATTCCGGAATGAATGGCCGAAGCCCTGCGCCGAAGAAATCTACTATTATTGTGTGATACGACTGATACAGAAATAAAATACTTTGAACAACTATAAAAAATAAAACCTACAAACTGAGTGGGGATGCTAGTCAGTGTAGTTTGTGATGCACTTCTCTGCATCTGTATAGGTACAGTTCTACTGCTATTACTGACAGTCCCATTTGTTGGTTGGAAACGACGATTATCAACATTCATCTCACTAGACGGCTGGCGAGACTGCAGCTTCAATTATAAGCTTAGTTCGGTATGCAAACAAGGGCTATTTAACACCGCGGTGAAAATAATAATACCACGTCATTTAGAAAAAGTGAAACCAATACAATTTTTCGGTTGTGGACCAATATATAAGTAGGTAAACAATCATAACTTATAATATATTAACTAGTTTAATCTATAAAAACGGATTTGAATTTATCACAGAATAGTTTATGTCGAATTCCACATTTTTAGGTATATCGATTTTTGCATTACAAAGTATTGTAATTACTCGGTTAACTATTGGCCGTAGCAAAGAAGTGCCCGGGCCGAGGTCCGGGCAGTTGAGAATTCTTGCCCTGGCAGGCTAAAAACTGCCCGGGCGTTTGTCTACTACGGCAACAAGGCTGCGCAACGCCGGGTCTGGGGTGGGTTTTCAAAATTTAGGCCCGTACTCGGCCTTGCGTTACATTGGTCCGGTCTTACCTGTTGAGTACTGGAATCTTGCAAAGCCACCGAATGGCACAGTCCTTTGTTTTGTAGTGCAGTTAAGTACTGCACGAGACCGTCAGGGGCGGTTTTCATTTGCTCTGAAAGGAAAAATTACGGATTTGTTAAAAATATTTTAAGTTTATTGCAATATTTGTTAAATTTAATGATTTTTATTCAATTTCGACAAACTCGACTATTTTTTAAATCTGAAGATGAAGAGCTAAATAACTTATTCCAAAGTCTTATGATTAATATAGTCGGTGGGCTAATCGGTTGCAAAGGGTTACGGTATGAACTGCAAATTTATTAGAGCAATTACAGCAAATCTATGCGCTAATTCAAATTTTTTAGACCTTTAGCTGCAAGTGATTAGTCCGCCGACTATAGCTATACTATAACAGTTAAATAATGTTGAAGTAAGCTTATTCAAGTCTTATTTTAACCTACCAGCAATATAACCATCCTGAGGCACCAAGAAGGGTAGATTCAATCGATCGCTCTCTTCTAGAGTCACCGAAACCCCGTCATCATGGGCCAGTTGGTCAGCTTGTCGTTCTGCCAAATGTACTATTCTACTGAGAACATCATCGTCACAGGGGATTTCACCATTCTCAACGTGGAATCGAGAAAGAAGAAAGTGAACCTAAAGGATTAGAAATACTAATAACAACAGAGCCATTTCAATAGTAGTCATGGTGTAAACTTTTCTTGTTATTGCATTTACGATTATATAGGATTATATAGGTCCAATCTATAGTTAGCTCATCTAAGATCTAGGTTTCCAGCGCGGTATCACTAGCGGACCTCTGTGTTATAAAGAAGGAATGTACTGTTAGAGAAACCGCACTACGTCGACAAATTATACATTTATTTTATAAAACACTGCGCCCCCGCTGGTGATACCGCGCTGGAAACCTAGGTCTTGAGATGGACTATAATATCAATCATTTTCCCAACAATTGTTCGTATAACCATGTTTTCAATGTTTTAACACCGCTGCATCTTACGATACTGCGCTGGATACCTAGTTCTTGCAAAAGACTATAAATGCGTGCCGAATTACTCATATTTTATTCACCTATTCGCCAAATTCGCGCAATTTACCTGCAGACTATTAAGTTTGTAACATGTTGCTCCTAAGGCAGCTACATCGTTCTTCTGTGTGGCTAACAGCACGGCAGCCTGCTTACATCTATCCAAGTGACATTCCGCGGAGAGCTCCACCCCCATTTGCTCGGCCCAGCTGAAATTAGGAAATATATTTAAAAATAGGTTTGTAAAACAAAATTCAAAGGTAAAATTTCAGTGTGAATTAAGTGATGTTTTATGTTGTAGAGACAGTTTTAATTTCAACGTTTGCAGTTTAGCTCACCTGTGAAGTTCCGAGAGCCGCTGAAGCAGGCATCGTCCAAGACGAGTGGTTAGTGAGGCGGCCTGAAAATAAAAGCATTGAAAAATGAAATAAAAACTTTTTAAGGAAAAAATCCTATTTTGGCCATGTCCGCATAGGTTCGTTGAGAGAAAAGATTGATGTCAAAATGACCTTTTATATAAGTAAACGCTTTTGTATTGCATGGGTATTTTCTCTTGAAATTGATGCAAATCAATATCATTTCGAATCAATTAGAGTCACAAAAATGGTCATATAGGGGACATGATAGGTGCCAGACGGGTGGCATTATAACCGGTGCTTAATGTTAGTAAGCTGGTGTGTAGACCTGCAGCGCAAACTAGTTGGGTCCAGCTTCGCGGAAGATTCTGATAGGGAAAACCCTTGGTTAGAATTTCTGGAGCAGAACTTTGGAAGAGTAGGACCGGGCATAAATTTTCTAGGCTGGCTCGATTCGCGCCTATCCGTGGCAAAATATAGGATTGTATCTTACCGTAGGTCCAGTAGAGACGAGACTATTAAAGATGACTGAGTTAATCTGGTGGAACATTTGACTGCTAAGTTGGATAGTCAGTCCTGCAACAAGACGGCATTGATGAGCGGCACGGAGGGTGCTGTCTAGTAGGGAGATTAGTTGGGCTGAAAAGGGATCCTAATTACTTTTGTATATAACTTTCATAACATAGTTCATTTCAAAACCTAGATGGCATTACACAGGCCTTACTCGATGCGCAATATTGAAAAATTTTGTCTTCAAAAAATTTCTGAATGCAACAAGTTTTTTCTTTGACAACGAAATATAGTCAGTGCCAAGAGTAATGACGAAGTTTTAGGTACGTATTTTTTGGAGACTATTGCGTAAATTTTCGTTTTTCGAAGATTTTCCTTGTCATTTTTAACGAGATTCTTTTTTCAACTGATTCTCTATATTTAACAACTATAGTCTTCAATAATAATAATAATAATTCAAGAGTGGGTTTCTGGAACCGGTCGGGGCCCAAAATATTTTGAATCGGGCCGGCCCATTCCTTCCAACCCGTGGTACCCAGTACTCACATGTAGCCTCTTCTATGCTTAATCTTGTATCTAACATTTGTTCACATGCTGGTCGTATTGATCCCATTAGTACCACACATAACCTTCTAAACACCGACTCGACTACCGTATTCAGCTGACCATTTCTGTAATTATAATTCGTTGTAAGACCCGTTTAGGTGACTAAGACTACCGTGGTGTGCGTTCCGAGCTTCTTTCCGCCAGATAAGTCAGTTCACTGGCATTTGCTAGCCAAAATATTAGTTCGTCACGGGATGTGCATTCCTGAAATTGCAGAATTAGTCATGTGCTTATTAGGAAAATTGATAAACTATAGTTGTTTGGAAAACAATGAAAACATTTGATTGAAATTTTTATATTGACAGTTTAAAAAAGAAATTGGCTTAAAATATTGGTCACAGTTATTCTTTTGAACATTTTTATTCATTCAATAGATATAGTAAGCGCCGAGAGTAAAAATGAAGTGTCACTTGCGTACTTATAGGATTTTTAACACCGCACCTGCAGGCAAACTGCATGCATGTACTTGCAAACTACACTATTGAACGGAGAGTAGCCGCCAGATGCTGGTGCGGTGCTCGTTAAAAGGGCTAAGACGAGCTTTGAATTCTTTAAACTCCATCATTACTCTTGGCGCTGACTATATAAAGATCTACGTATTGAATGCAAGATTCTGGGGAGCAAGGTGTTATATTTAAATGAATGGAAAATCGGTGGATGGGCTTTTTAGGGAAGAACTGTCTTCAACACCGTCCGTTTCCCTGAAAGCCTAGCTCTGGAAATTGTTACAGGGTTTTGAACGGATTCTAACCTGGGATATTTGTTGTAGATGATGTGATATCCTGGTGAAGAACTGAATAAAATATGGCTTTGAATGCTGCTGGAAGAATCGCAGGGCTAAGTAGATGGCATAAGCGGGAGACAGTCGGAACACCGAGGCGTCGGAATAGCCACGGGACATAACCTATAATTGTAAGGTTAATATTAATATTATTGAGAAGCAGTTCTAAAAACTACAATTTGTAAATTGGAAGTTGTCCTTAGGGGCATCCTCAGGTATTGAAAAACTACAAAGTTGTCTTTGAAATAACGGCTCCATCAAACACTTTCGTGCACCCCAAGACTGAATGTTGGAAAGGAGCCGTCTCTGCTCAGAAGATTCTGGAATGAATGGCCGAAACCTTGCACCAAAGAAATCTACTGTTATTGTGTGATATGTGCAAATAACAGGAAATTAAGGTCTTTTAATACTTTTTATCAAACCATTTCATCTAGTAATAGTGAAAATGTTTTCAAACATACTGTTAGGAGTTAAATTCAAGAATGTTCTTACCTCAACCAGATAGTCCCATACTTTTGTGTCTACAATCTGCAGTGATATGGGTAGACTAAGGGTTGTATTGGACCTAGGCAGGCTGCCGTTAGAAGGCTCCACGTGCTCACTAGCACTGCGAGAGGTCATCGAAGAGCCCGATAAACTGAAAATAAACGTTTTTAAACAAAATATATACCAACATCTACTTTATCTGTATTAATGTAACTATTTATCTTATTGTATAGTCAGCGCCAAGAGCAATGATGGAGTTTAATTAATTCTACGCTCGTCTAAGCCTCTTTTGCGAGCACCGCGCCAGCATCTGGCGGCTATCCGTTTAATATTGTACTTTGCAAGTATGCGCGTGCAATTTGCCTTCAGGTGCGGTGTTAAAAATACTATAAATACGCAATTGACACTCCATTATTACTCTCGGCGCTGACTATAACTTTAGCTTATACAGATAGGTAAATTATTAAACTGGTTGATTCAAAAAGAAAAACTTTTCAATACAAGTGCTTAGAACATACAGGTGCAGTGATATTTTGAAAAATGGTGCTGTTTTTCAACAAACAGTCACCGAAGATTGAAATAAGGATTATGAACTAATGTTATCATAATCTATTCATATGAAATTGACAGTTCCCCCTTTTTAAGATTACATAATCCTTCTATTATTATAAACAAAGTATAGGTGTTGAAAGAAGATACAGTGTTAGTACTATTTCAAAACCTAGACTACAATTTGCTCTTGATTCATATTTCTAGACTATATATAATTCATCTCAAACTTAGGTTTCCAGCACGGTATCACGAGCGGGGCGCAGTGTTCAAAAGAATGTACGTAAAATCGGTCGACGTGGTGCGTTTTATCCAGAACTGGGAATTTGATTTTTATAACACTCCGCGCCGCTTGTGATACCGCGCTGGAAACCTAGGTCTTGAGATACACTATACTATCAGTTTAGCTAGTGCAACTTACAGACTCTTGAGGAATGACGATGTTACTACTTGTTGATCAGTTGTATTATTAGTATTAGTAGTTGTATTTATAATATTAGTTGTATAATTACTAGGGGTGCGTGAATATCGGTCTCCGGTGGAACGGGTGCGGCCATTTGCCGGAATGAACTCAAAACGGAACGGTTAGTTAAGAATATAAGAAGAGTAGGATAGGTTATGATTTGGAAGGATAAGTTTTAGTTTGCTCCGAAACTCCACTAGTGCAAAAGGTCGATAGTTTGCGGTTTGGGGGTCGAAAGTTTTACTTTGCGTTCAAAACTTAATAGGTTAATTTAAAAAAATTCATAATTTCCGGTTTCGGTGGTTGGGGCCCATTTCTGGACTTTAGGAGATTTTCTAGGATGGACCAGTTCAGACTAGTCTAAATTAATGAAAACCAAGGACCACCCATTAATAAAATTAATAAAATTAAGCTTATAAAGTTTAAACTGAAGTATTCTAAGCACCTGCTGACTTCTTCTAGGCATGGAATTTCTAACAAAACTCGGATCTTCCGGAATATCAAATGATACCTCTCTAACATGCTGTGATGAGGCATATCGACGCATGTCTAAGTTATTGGCTATGGGTCAGATATTAGAATTAGAGCAGAGTTACGTAAGCTTAAAAGTGGTTTCCAACAAAAATATTGCTTTAAAAATACGATTACGAAGCAAAATTGATAACAATTCCGCTCAAAAATATCGCCCAGCTTAAAATTTGTCCAAAAATGACTATTCACAAATATGAACGTACAAAACTACTATCAAATGAAATTCTAATAATATTTCTAATAAAAACAAATTGAAACGATATTGAAAGCAGAATTTCCGGAGCAGCGGTCCGCTTGGTCAGAGACCCGCAGTATGAATAAATCAATACTTTAAACAGAGATAAAGAAGACCTGTTGGTGGTGAGTCAGAAAATAGAATGGGGGAGTGTTATATATTTAGAGCGGTGTGCTGAAAAGAACTGAATAAGATGACAAACTATTTGCATGGAAAATGGTAGGGAGGAGCGTTTGTTTGGCATTTTCAAGGACTGCGGTTTGATGAAGCTGAGTCAGGCTTTCGTGCCGGGAGCAACTTTTTGCAGAACTCTTAGTTTGGGACACTGTGAAAATTAACTAGGGTCTCTGCCTAACAGTTTAACACTGAAAATTGACATCACCGCCAAAGCATCCGGTACGAAAAGACAAAAACAAAAGTAAAAAAGTTTACATGTTCTTTTTTGGTTCTGCAAGTTCTAATTAACATTTCAAAAAAGCTTTTATGGAAAAGTTCCAGGTTTGTCGGTCCAATAGTGGCCAAAACTTTACTCCATTTCTGATAACGAGTTGAACAAATGGGACACCACATATAGATAGTACTCCGGGTGGTCCCAGTGGGTCCAAAACAACTGATAATACTAACTAAGCAGCTACATACGCACCCATATCATTTGCATATATTACGTTTATAACCAGTAGGGGGTTTGTAAATGTAGTTTGTTACAGAACGCGGCATAATTATGGGTCTAGACCGGGTTTTGAAGGAGGGGTCCGGGCCGGCACGTAACAACCACTGGTGTGCGGGATCCCTCCCGAATCCCGGAAATTTTTTTTACAATTCCGAATCCCGTTCCTGAATGCCGCCTTGTTCAAAAATGAGATCCCGCACACTACTGGTTTGCTATAAAACCTTTTTTTAGTTTTGCGGCCTCTATAAAACATGTAAGTTCAGGAATGTTATTTCAGAGAGCTCAAGCAGCGTTTCCGATATCGGACTTAGGAAACCCTCCGGTTTGGCAGTAGAGCGCGTTCTCAGTCAAGGGAAAACTGTAAAAAATGTGCGCCATAGCGCCTCTTAGGTTCTGAAAAGCCTAATGGCGGATCCAGGCTTAGGATCCTATATATTAGGAAGTTGATCTTTGCTAAAAACTAAACATTTCATCCAAGATTATAATTCAAAAAAAAATTTGGCGCAAAAAAAAAACCGGAGCAAACCCGGGGAATCACAGCAAATCTTCAAAATTGGACGTTGTTACAAAAGATACTTCCTACTTTTAAACGATACTGAGTGGTTAGAAACAAAAAGTGGTTTTTTAAAGGTAGTAAACTTCGAAATTAGTTTTGTAAATTTTCTAAATTAGTCAGTAGTTTTACTAAAGCAAACCTACGACCATAAAGACATATCATTTGCATATATTGATCAAACGCCTGGTTGTAAGACGCTGATTTCAGTGTTGATTTAAAGGACAGAGCGATTATCGTGCGAAATCGTATTATCACAAAAGGACAAACAAAGTGACCACACACAAATATGTATAAATACATATAAATCTATGCGGGTAGTGGTTAGAGCAGCGGTCTCTGAATCCGCGAGGATCTGAGGCTGTGGGTTCGACTCCCCGTAGCTGCAGAAGGCT
>JAQGAV010004217.1:0-10735 GCA_034691345.1 Phasmarhabditis papillosa | reverse complement strand
GTTGTAAGTGTCGGTGTTGATATATAGAAATTGTCAGAAAAGTGTACGTTTTGTCGTTTTAACCTCCATAAAGTAGTTTTGTCTTTTAAACTTGGGGGGAACTGTCGCATATCCGGTGGATCATTGCCCGTTGGCTCCTTCAACCTTCCACAACCGCGACAACACATTCGGATGCATATCATATGTATGTTGCGTCTTCGAAATAAACAATTTCGATTATATTCTAAACTCTGCTAAAGTTTGCAAACTGTTAGTTCTTACCTTTTCACCCCAGGAAACAAAAATGGAAAAAGGAAGCTACAGTCATATTCAAAAGTAATAAGGCCGTGTATGCTGGGTATTTCGTCAATTTTAACACTGCGCCTGCTGGCATTCTACGCGCGCAATAACAGCAGATTGCAAACTTGCTTTTGAATCTGACTATATTTTACAATGAAAACGTTGCAACATCTTTCAAAATAGCAGGCTTTACGGGTTCCGCTTTAGTCCGTTCTGTTTTCTGAGAGTTCCAAAAGCTCCTAAAGAATCGGTGTTCTTTTATTCATATTTATTTAACACCGCAATCTATATTAATTAAGAAGAGCCCTTGTTACGCTGAACAATTTCAAGTCCTTCCTGCCCTTATACCTCTATATTTTGGGAAATATATTGCCGGCAGTATTTCAACCTTTTGAGTTCAATAAATCGTCGTTACCTCGTAATTCAAACGACCTATATAGCTCATCTAATAATGTTGTACAAGATATATTATTTATATAGTCTGTAACAAGAAAAAGTCTGCAAGGTGCGGTGTTATAAAGGCTTTCAGTAATTGCTCAATTTTCATCCAAAGTAGATGTTCTTGGTATGATTAGAAGCGCAATTTATTGCTTGTTACTAGAAAAATATCACGGCGTCTTTTTGCGATGGTTTTATTTCATAAAACCGAAATACGTAATTGCGAAAGCCATTGTTTAACACCGCGCCTAGCGGCCTTTTCCTTGTTACAGAGTATGTATGGCCGCTGAGGAGTATCCCAAAAAAATTAACTTTTGTAGAGCTATATAGCCGGTGGACTAATCGCTGGCAAGGGATTACGGTACGAGCTGCCAATTTATTAGAGCTTATTAGAGCAAATATATGCTCTTATTTTAATGTATTAGACCTTTAGCTGCAAGTGATTAGTCCGTCGACTATAGGTGTACTGATCATATTCGAGCAATCGTTAGGAGGCAGTTATCAGAAGATTATGGGGCCTTCCGCTTCGCTGTCAGGCGGCAGAAAAAATGTTTAGCCTAAGGGTAGGGTTGGAATCTCCCGATGGATTGTGGATGCGGCCACGAAAAATTTTTATCGACCGTTATCTGGCATTGGGAAACAATCAATATGTATAGTCTATATCAAACCTATTTTTCCAGTGCAATATATTAAAGACAGCGGTGTTATATTAAAAATGAATAGGAATGGATGGATTGGGAGCCTTTACTTTAAAAATATTTTTATTTCAATTTGACACCGCCTCTCTCCAGGATACCGAGCTGTAAGCCTAGCTCTAAATAGAGGCATACATCAATCAAATATGAGACGAGTAGGATAAAGCTATAAAGATGAAAGAAAGATTCCTGGGTGGAAAGTGGGCAAGTTTCAATTGAGTATGGCTTTTGACTAGCTGAAACTGTGTTGGTTAATAGAACGGTAGGTCCGAGTCCTCATTTATGGGTTTGCACTTGGCACGACGCTCGCAACGGGGACATGGCTGGCCAGAATCCGCACAGTGTTTGTGGAACAGAGCGTGACAGTCGTTGCACTAAACAAAAAATAGTATTGAAAGTATAGTTTCAAAATGGAATTGGATTTTAAAAGGTTAGTCTGAACCTGTTCCACGGTACAATTGCACTGGCCTGAATAAGTAACAAACTTTTAGGCCAGGCTTCTGGGTAGGTTTCTAAACCCTTTGAAGCCTCCTTTTCTCTGTGTTCTAAGCTCAGCTCATAATTCTCTAGCCTCTCTCTCTAAAAACAGTTACCCCCATTTGTAAACTCAGCACATACTGTTGTTAGTGAATTGAGTTACTAATTATACTGCGGGAAAACAAGTCTAAACAGTCTGATAAAAGTTGAGAAATCAGGGCCCGCTCAAGCATCAAGCCGGGCCGGTCGGGCCCAGGGTCAGGTTGGATGGTCTGGTTCAGGCAAGTTTTTTGCACCCTACACTGAGCTTGTTAACTTTTATCTGAAGAATGTTGCCTTCTGCATCTGTACTAACCTTAGAAGTAGATTCCATATTAAATGGATAAATAATCTGAATATCTGAGCATATTTCACATATAAATCCCTTTTGTCGACATAGAATACAAGCATATATATGTTCAATTGCCTGTGTCAGCCACGTGAACAATTGTTTCTCCAGCTGACCGCTGTGCACATTTTGTAGATCCTAAAATATATTATAAAATTAGAGAGAAAGTACGAAACGTTTTCCTTTTGTATTCAAAAGTAGATATTTATGTATAGTCGCCAGACTATTTGCTTGTATGTAAAGGACTCCGAATGTTGCGCTGGAGCGCTATTCCTTTGAGGATTCAGTCTAAGAATTGACCCAATAAAAACCCATAAAGAAAGTGCCCGCCCTGTGCCCGTAGTATAGAACTGCCCGGGTGGCTGTCCGGACACTTTTTGGCTGCACGAGCAGTTGAGAATTGTTGTTTTTGGCTGCACGAGCAGTTGAGAAAAGTTGAAAATGTTTTTGGCTGCACGAGCAGTTGAGAAAAGTTGAAAAATTTTGCCCGTGCCGGCAAAAACCACCCGGGCTTTTCTATACTATGGCCACTGGGTCTGAGCAACCGCGACAACTACACGATTAGCTCGAGCTTATATGACTACAACAATTACATTCATTCAGTCTTCTTTTGCATTTACTTTTGAAAAAACTTTGTAATATTTAACAAAATTTTAAAATACTTGTACTTTTCAAGAAACCTTGAAATACAATAGTTACTTACCATAAACGAATATCTATGTATATCATCATACAAATAATATCGTGGATGCAAACGCTTCTTGAAGTCTTCGGCCACCGTTTCTCTACAGTTGAATAGATAGATGGAGACGTGCTGAAGCCGCTCGCGTAGGTCCTAAACATTAAAATATAAGTATTATAATTATTATATTAACAATAATATAGCATTTTTGTAATAAATTAATTAGTTTATAGTTTATACTAGAACACGTTCTTATAACTATAGTTTCTGTCTAACCATTCTATAAAAAGAAAAACAAACCCTAACAGTCTCCAATGTAGGAGTATGTTTATAAAGTTCGGGATTCAGCGCATTCACATCGAAGACAGCTTCATCCTAAAGTAACTAACAATAAATTGAATTGTATAAGTCCATTCTATAGTATCTCTTCAAACCTACGGCCAGCGCGCCGTTGCAGAGATGGGCAGCGGGCGCGTAAATTAATTAATTGATCTTTGCGGACTGATGTGCGTTCATAAGGCTAACAGTCGCTTTACATGTAAATTTATGATTGAATCGAGAGTTGTGATTATATAAAAACAAGCAAATAAAACATGTAATTTATTCAAAATGTTCTTTGTTGCCCTCACCCATCAACTAATTTTATTGACGCGGCGGCTGCTCATCTCTGCAACGGCGCACGGACCGTAGGTTTGAAAACAGACTATATAACTGACTATATTTATAAAATTATTATAATCTTAAACAGTTCATTAAAATCTAAAGTTTCCCCATATTTCTCAACTTCAAATCAGAGTTATTTAAATGAGGAGATTGTAATATAGTCTATAACAAACAAAAGACCGCTTACGCGGTGGTATACTAGGCTTCCGCGGCGCACGGTGCAACTACCGGTCTAATCACAGGGCTATTACCGGGCTAACACCGGGCGGTCAACCGGACTATATAGTTCTATACCTCACAATCAATTTAAAATTGTTTTAGAATTCCAAACTATCGGATTCTAACAAAACTAACCAAATTCGCATCAATAAATGCCCTTCCTCGATCGGATACGTCGCGCGGTGCCCAGTCCCAATTAAGGATAACTCTAGACGGTATACTGTACTGTCCACCCTCCTTCATACAGTCAACACAGTAGTACTGAGCATCAACTCCGCAAGTTCTAAATTACAAAAAATAAAAAATAAAATATCATACAATCATAAATTTGAGTTTATTGAATTATTCAACTCTGGTATTTATGATAATTATTAGTAAATAAGTAAAGAATAGCTCGATGTAAACTAATGTTGGCTTTGGTCATGTACTGCTTATTCAGTCAGACCGACTTTATATATAGTCGTCGGCCAGGGCTTATGCAAAGTTATACGGTAAGAACTGCAAATTTTATTGGAGCCGGCCGAGCTATGGCGAGCGAAAACGCGGAAAAGTCAATGCTGCAATGTACAACACCACATCTAACTTATTTTTCTTTTCTAAATTGAGCACTCAGACCTTTATCTTGCATATTATTTGTCCGCCGACAATAGTCGGTCACTTATTTTACTTGAAGGGGATAGTCACTAAGTTAATTATTCACTTAGGTGCTGATAGTCAGCTATGATTTCCCTAACAATAATGTAAACTAACCCATGAGGAGCAAAACCGAACATCGCTCCGATTGACTTGCGGCACATGGGACAGCGCATATCCTAAATATGTATGGATTCAGATAAGTTGCTTTATTTAGGTTTATTTAGAGTAGAGTTGGGCAGAAAATGAGCTCTAGCGCGAAATTTTTTTTTTGTTGTTTACCAGAGTGAAAGATGTTCTGCTGGAGGCAATGAAGAGAAAATTAAAATGGGCTGGAAGATTAGCAAATATATCAGACGATCGCTGGACTAAGAGAATTCTAGAATGGTACCCTATGGATAAGAAAAGAACTCTGGGCCGACAACCAACTCAATGGGTGGATGACATAATCGAGCTCACCAAAAGTTATGGAAGAAATTGTGTCATCTGAGCTACAATGGCAAGAAATGAACCAAGAGAAAATGATTACCCAACGCATATGAAATCGAATGTAGATCTTGCGAATATTGGAATAAATATTTGAGTTGATATATTCGATATAGTTTTAAAGCGCGGTAACAGGATTTGCTAGCCCATGATACCGGGCTGGAACCAAGTAACGATTCTTTCCAGGCAAAAATATTTGACCCAATCTATTTGCAAGGAAATTGGAAGGCAATTTTTCGCTCAGCTTCAGAAAATAATGAAAATAGACAAAACAAGATAGAATCTGTTTCCTGGAGCAGTGAAACGTTTGCGGAATGTACTTTTGAGTAGTTCCTGATTGAAGCTAAAGATATACAGTATAGCTTGAGTAGTTCCTGATTGAAGCTAAAGATATACAGTATATCTTTGGCTTCAATAAGAAACTCATATAAAAAACGTCATAACCCAGCTTTTTGCAAATCTGTTTTCGAAACTCTTTAGCTAAAGTGTCAGGCAAGCCACAATATGTTTTGGATTTTGGAAATCCAACCGTTTTCGGATGGGTGCCGGTCTCTAGATATACTCTGCGATTTGAGCAGCATATATTGAATTAGTCTATTTTACTGAAGCCAGAACGCGTCAAACGAATCAGACGAACACAATAATTGAATATTGGGGTTCAATTTGGGTAGAATTACACGTCATGTCAATTTCTGGGCTAAAAAATAAAAAGGTACGAACAACAAGTTTCTTTTGGGAAAAGTGCTCTGAAATATCACAACTGATTATTGGCACACATGAACTAATTGAGCTTTCTGAAACCGTGCCAACAGCCCCGAACCCAGTTGCAACACACTATTGCTTCTAGATTGTTTACTAAAACGGTCATTCATTAAATCGAATCATGGTAGGCGGGTCTCAAGAAGTTACTGCCCCTATTTTTCCTCAGAACTAAAAACTGAACACCTTATCGCTATTAACGTTATAATTAACGTTAATTACCGTTATCGCCTACACAAAAAGGAAGCTCGTGCATAAATAGTTTGTACTAATATCGCAACTGAATGAAGTTAACTATTTCAGCGTGAAACATCAAGAAAAAACGTGTGTATTCAACTCTAATGTGCTGGCCAAGATGTACAAATGCTGTTGAAATAAGTGATTTTGAATAGAATAGAATATATTTTTGTGAAAAATAATTCTTAGAAAGGTGGCCAACCGTAAACGATTGCGTTAGTTAAAATATGAAGTGAGCCCATTATTTACTCAAAAAGAAGATATCACGTAGGAGGTACTATTTAGAACTACTATAGTTCTGTCAAGACCTAGGTTTCCAGCGCGCTATCACGAGTGGGGCGCAGTGTCATAAAAAATGAACGTATTTCTTGAGAAAACCCAACACGTCGACCGATTTTGCATTCATTTTTTACACTGCGCCTCGCGAGTCAACCGCGCTGGAAACCTAGGTCTTGAGATAAACTATAGTTGTTCGAAATCTAGAAAGTAGGATCCTAATGCAAATATGGTTTACATAGTAAAGTTATTAGTCGCTTCTTTTAATTTGAATAGCACAGCTAAATATAAATTCCAAAAATGTATGCCCGTTGCCAATTGAACAATTCACACGTTGAGGGAATGGTTGGGAGTAGGGTGATGAAACGGTACGGTACGCGATATACCGGTAAACAGGTATTTTTATAAAAACCCGTACCGAAAACCTACCTCAGTTGGGAGTCATTCGAAATATAAGTGTATACGGCTCCACAGTGTGCAACCGATATTTATCGGATTCAAGAGTAACACAGATATGTACAATTAGATTTGGCGCAGGCGGAAACATAAAATTTCATCCGATACATACGAACTAAAAGCAAATTTGCAATTGCAGGTTCAGCGCGCGTAAATTGCCAAATACGCAGATTACATGGGGATACCATTTTTGAATCCGACTATGCCTGCTTGAATGCAGCAGAGGTAAACGAAAACCGCTCCTTAGTCAGCGGACTAATCGCTTGCAAAGGGTTACGGTACCAACTGCAAACTTTTTAGAGTATATTAAAGCAATTAGAGCAAATCTATGCTCTAATTTGAATTTATTAGAACTTTAGCTGCAAGCGATTGGTCCGCCGACTATAACTTTGCAGCAAAACTATGCTGAACACCTCATCCACTAAAATAAAGAACAGTTTCGAATAAGAAAATATGGCTGCCCGTAAAAACCAATAACAACAAAAGAAAGCGCAATAAAAACATAAAATTCACCCAAAACAACAGCAAATTTTGTTATTCATTTGGGAAAGGTTGGTTTAATTAATTTAGGATAGATAGAAAAACATTATTCGGCTAAAACGTAAAATCAAAATAAAACAATTTGAATCGTAATTCTTTAATAAATACCTGATAGTGAGGAAATTTGTAAATCAAGAGTATCGGGGAAATTTCTGATTCAAATTATTCGAATTAGGAAGAATCAATTGTTACCGTGAAAGGGGATCGCCACTTCGATTATGAGTTGAGTTACGTTTCATAAGTCCGCAGTCGATGGTCCAAGTCCCCCGAAGTTCGAATTTATCGCTAGACTCCAATTCATAGAGTTCTCGCCCTATTGCTCATTCGTCTTTTCTATTATTTAATCTAAAAGCGTTGCTTTTGTAGACGGATTCAAGAGTAATACGGCAGAGTTATGTCTGAGCGTTGCAATATTTTGTCTGAGTAAGGCAAAGCGAAAGCAAGTTTGTAATCTGCTGATATCGCGCGCATAGAATGCCATCAGGCGCAGTGTTAAAAATGACGAAATTCGCATCATAAACGGCCTTATTACTTTCGAATCTGACTATAGACAACGTAAACAAATACAACAAATTACTACGAAGTCCCAAAACTAAGAGTGTATTTTGGCCAAATAAGCCAAATGATATCGGTATGCTTGTGTTGTGTTTTGGACTCAATCAATATCTTTTATTATTAATTCGAATTTGGATTATGAATACAAGAGTTTGCCAAAATAATGCTGGATCCAGCCTGACCCGTTTTCCAAAAGAATCATCGGCAACCCACTTGGCTAGTTCAGTTCTCAGGCGCATTTCGGATTCCATTAGGCGTAGGTTGTGCGTCCCGTAAATAAACAGAAATATTAGTATAAAACCACCGCATAAACCCATCTAAAAATGACGAAATGAACTACTTTATACTAAAAGGGAGAGATTTTGACATTGCCGGGTTTTACGAAAGTGTAATATAAACTATATCATGGTATAGTCGGATACAAAACAAATAATGTAGTGTAGAAAATTCTTCACAAGTGAAGCGCAATTGCGTACAAGCAGTTTTGGCTTGAAAATAATGTTTTACACTCCATTATTCGTTTTGAATCCGACTATAGAGTTTACTGCTGCTGCAGCATCGACAGCTTATTTCTCACAAACGTTACAACGATACGAGTTAACGGCGGGAAAATCAAAAATAAATGTAAATGTTGTTGGTCAACTTACTAAACTTTGACGTTAAATAAAGGTCTAAGTGAGCCATGTTTGCTAAGCAGAGCTGGCGATGCAAGAAAAATCGAACGTTTAGATACGGTGCTTCACTCCTCCCTTTATGATAACGCATAACAAGTGTTGGTTAATAGTCTGGCGGAATTCAGTTTTTAAAACTGTTGCTACACCCACAAATAATTCTGCGAGCTCCCTTGCCTTTCCTGACCGTAAGAGAAAGGGTAAAGTCTCAAAAAATGACTTCTCCGGTGAAGGATAAAGAAAAAGAGCTTTGAATGTACAAGGTCACAATCGATAGGGTGGGAAACGGTACAGTACGGTACGCGGTTTACCGGTGAAGCAGTATACCAGTATACCGGTCTAAATAAACTTAACGAATACCGGTATAACGTAATTTTGAAAATACCGGTATACCTGTATTTTCCTAAATTCGTACCGAAACCCCACCCTAGACCAATCATAAAGCACAGCTAGTGAGTCTAAATTTTGAATTCCGATAAAAACACGAAAAAAAGTAATTTGTGAGGGTTCATAAAGTATTATCTTTTGTAAAGTTAGGCTGCGTTGTTAAATCTACTAACCGTTCATGACGTTTAGAAAACACATAGGTCAATGTTTAAGGGTGGTTGGCGGGACACCTGGGGGTTCAAACCTCTTTCTTCGTCTTGCATTATTCACAAGGATATTGTGACCTCGAAGAAAACGAAACAGACTCGAATATAATGTGTTTCATTTTTCTAAAATGTACATTTGAACAATTTGTACAACATAGAAAAGAAAAGACTCGGACTTTTGTTAGTTAAGGTTCACAAATTACAGCAACATTTGTTAAAAATATAGAATACTTCATGAATCATCAACTTATTGCGTCTTTGAAAGGAGCCGTCTCTGCCCAGAGAGTGGCCTACACCTTGTCAAGAAGGACTATATTTTTATTGTGATGCGAGTGACACGGGAAAATAGCTTTAGTTACATAGTACTAGAGTGGTTAGAGTAGCGTTCTTTGAATCCACGAAGTTCTTAGGCTGTGGGTTTCGACTCCCCGTGGCTGCAGAAAGCTTGGGAAACCAGCCGCTTATTCTTACCCATGTTTCATGCCCCCAAAACTAGAAATTAGAAAGAAGCCGTCGTTGCTCATGGTCAGAAGATTACGGAATGAATGGCGGAAACCCTGCACCTAAGAAATCCACATTTAGTGTGTGATATGGGCGAATACAGGAAGTAACATAAAATATAAAATAAAAATAATAAAAGAGTACAAGTTTTCATCGTGCAAATACTGAGTTTCTATAACCCAAAACTACAAAACTGGTTAGATTTACATTTTCTTTGACCTTTTAATTTCCCTTCTCAGCGGGTTGGGACATCCTGTGGTTCTCTATAGGAAATTAGCCACCGTTCTGAGGAAATTTAATCTTCTTCCAACCACCCTCGCAGTTTATAAGATCAACAAACTATGAAATTCGAATCATCCTAAAATAAATAAGCAAGAGTTTGTGGTAATAAATACCGATAAAAAATACTGAAATTTTAAAGTTTAGGCAGGTGAACATTTGATTCTGACAGACCCGCCCACTTACATCACGATGATTGTTGAGAATATTTGTAAATGTAGATTGCTCTACCATATAGATAAAGAATGCAAAAAAATTTGCCAAAAAACGCCTTTTCTGTCTAGAGCCTGAAGAATACTGCTAGTACTCAATTCAGCTCTGTAGAAAACAACCTGTTAACTCGATTTCCAGTCACGGGGAGTGGAACCCCCCCCCCCCCCCCCTTGGCTGATCCCTACAAATTCAGTTACTGCCGATGCAACCATTGAAACACGCTTCGATTGTTTATCGATATTTTACGAAACACGAGATTACAGATATTTGGAGGATGTAGTGAGACGAAGGGACTATAAGGAACAAAAACTCTATTGCACCGCGCGATGCAATGAATCTACGCACCGTTTCGGGATTATATTGTTCGGGATAGTGTTACTCTTGTATATAAATCTTACATCTTTGTTATGCTTAGTAGGATTTGAGGGAACTTGGATTAGTTCAGAAAGCTTCAGGTCATAGTTTAGCCCCTGTGACACTTTCGCTAAAGTCTAGGCTGGCATTCTATCACCTGAACTATGGAACCACGTAGATTGTCTCGCGGCAGAGTTCACATGAGACTAAATACTGGTACAAAAAGACTCTGCTGCGCTGAACATTTGATATCGAATTGGTAATATATAGTCTGTTTTAAAACCTAGACTGCAAGCGCCGTTTGTAGTTAACGTGCCGCTATGACCGGATTTATAAGGGAA
>JAQGAV010004216.1:0-10736 GCA_034691345.1 Phasmarhabditis papillosa | reverse complement strand
CTTTAGATAGTGAACATATGAGCTTAGATACCTGCTACGGGTTTATCTATGCATTATTCTCCAAATGAACTGCGAATGGTGATGAAATATACAACAATATATGAGTTATATTACAGGGAGGTAGAAACATTATGTTAGTATTTTAGTATTAAATAGGAATTTAGAATTATACGCTGGAGAGAGGCGAGTTTCTATTAAATAAATTACTAAAAAGAGATGGAAGACCTTGTTTTGGAATATGTTCAATATAGAAGGCTAACTAGAAGAATATAAAATTCAAGATCGATAAACTCTTTGGCTGGAATCTCGTTGAATAGGGCCGGACGTAGGCTGTAACCGAATATTTCTATCGGAGTGCTGTTTGTTTAGTTTAAGTTACGCTTTACATTTCATTCTTCCCATTTCACAGATGCAGAACATCAGCAATAAGACCACCCAGAAGTACTTTTAAATAGCTATTATTGATTATATTCGTAATTCATATCAACAATTTAATTGTAAATACTACTGTTTGGTAACACATCTTGCTAGAACTGTAGCACTGGAGCGCACAACCCGGAGTTAGATGAGTTGCGTTGGTATATTGAGAATATGAGTAATAAGTTGGTTGGGTGGTCTGAGGGTAGACAAAGGTGTATTTGGTAGTATGTGGACTAGAATGAATGAGGCAAGAATCGAAATGAATTGAATATGTTTGGTTGTGTTCTAGAAAGAGAAATATAAGAAAGAAATGAGAGTTTAGATGGTGAGAGAGGAGGCAAGGCCCCCTTATGGAGGCATACTGGATCGATCACAACTCACTACTATTATACTTCACACATCCTATTACTTTATTACTATTATGTTAGTGAAGTGGACCACCAGAGAAGATAAAATGATATTTATTGGGCAAAACACCGGAGAAGTTCACCAATTCAATTAACATAAAAGATGGATGCAATGTCTTTTCATAGTATTAAGTTAAAAGGAAGTTTAAGAATTGCTTTTTAGGTTAGCAAACGACTATATAAATAAAAACAATTAAAGGCAGACAACTATTTTAAATACAATAAAAGATAAAGCACTCTTGATTCGACAGATTCAACATCATAGACCCATATTCCATAAAAGTTGAGCAAAATAATACTTAATATTGAACAATTAAGCAATTAAAATAATAAGACCACACGTGTGAGGAATGCACAGAATGACCACCTTACAGGCAAATGTATGATGACACGTAGTATTCTTTAAAAGTACCAACTAGATATTATAATATAAATGATATTTTGTCTTTTAGACTAAATTCCTTTAAACATAAAGAAAACACTTTTGTTTATCAGCCGGTAGCTTCGTCTTAAAAAGAACAGAATCGGCCCGGAATTGAGAAAACCTAAATAGAGGAATAAGTATTACTTATAAGTAATTAATATTTTTATGAGCAATTAAGTAATTTTTTATCAAAGTTGAATATCAATGTTGTATAGTCCCTTGACATAGAAAATTGACTGTTTTGAATTATATGAATGTATTATAAGCCAGTAGATTAGTCAGTTCTTTATATATAACTTACTTTAGTGGATTGTATCCATATACTTTAGTGAACAAGCGAATACATTCGTGCCTTTCTTGAAAATGACTTTCGTCCTGTGAAAGTGTTTCCGAACATGTTGGACATCTAAATAATTAAGCAAAGTTAAACCAAAACATGATTAAAGTAGAAAATAGTTAATACATACATATAAATAACAACTATTTTATAAATGTATATGTTTACCTTAATGTCCATTTGCTAGTTGTTTTAATTGGTGGTTTTCGAGTAACATGGGCAATCAGGAAGTTCATAGCTATATCTTCACAGTTTTGTACATTATCGATATGTTGTCTTATTACTTCTGGCATACGGGATGTATAGTCATGAAGATAAGACTAAATTATATATTTATCGAAACTAATATTACTTTCTTATTATATGAGATCATTGCGGTATCCTTTATATATTTATTTAATAAATATAACTTTCATAGTAGTTTGTTTCAGCTCTTTTATATTCTTTGTTATATATAAGTAAATGTTTGTTAACATACCTTATGTAGAAATGCTGCTCCTGTGAGAATTATGCTTAATTGACAAGTATGATTACTATTATAGTATATTTCATCTCCATATTTAGCATGAAATCTAGCAGGAAAGCCCACTAGTCTATCTCGGTTCTCACGCCAAACTCTGTAAAAATAGCTATAGTCGAGGGATATTTTTCTTGCAAATGGAAACGGTAGACAGACCTATGTGTATGAAAATTACTCTATATTTCATATATATTAAGAAGAGGAAAAATACGTTGTCTTCACTCAATCTGCCTTTTTCTACAAAGTTATTTTTGCTATTATGATCTATTTATGCTAATTCAGGTATTGGGAGCAAAAATAGAACAATTGGGAGCAGGTATTGGGACAAAAATAGAACATTTTATAAAAATTCAATTAGAACAATCTATTCGAAGATATTCGAATACTTTCCGAATTTCAAGGATTGGCGCCCCAGCGTAACATTCGCAGGTGTTTCTATATTCAAGGTTTGCTATATTCATCGAAACTGCTGGTCTCTATTGAGCAGTTAAATGTTTATTTAGTTAAAGTTTGCAAAGTTGGAGAAACAACTTTTAATATGAAATACATTTTATGTTTAATAAAACATTTAAAGACCTACCTGAATGCAAATACTATTTCATGGTGTTTTAGATCAATGTCATCATCTAATGATAAAACAGCTTCTGTATTAATTCTATCCCAGGGAATAAAACGATTGTTAAGACTATTTTGCTGTACTCGAATAAACCTAGAAACACTTTCTTTATAGTTGTATCATGTTTAAAGAAATAATCAGATTAGTGATTTTCTATTATATTGATCGGATGTTCGATTATAATTCATAACAAACCTAGTATTAATATTTTTAATACTTATTAAGTATGTAGGATAATCATTAGTATTCTTGTAACAGTTATATAAAGTGCAAAATAATACTACTCACTCTACGGGTACATGTAGTCTAGGCCAGGCCCCTATGGGTTCACGACCAATATTGTTCCAAATTACAATTACCTAGAAAACAAGTTATTAATCATGGTATTATATAATTATTAAATGATAGATGTATTATTGTAATAATTAAATTACCTTATTAAGGTATGGTAGTCTATGTAATCGTTCTAAGGAAGACATAAGTACGGAATCTCTATTATAAGTAAGTAGCACAACTGAAAGTATAATTATAATTAAGTACATTTGTTTATTTTTGTATTAATAATAATTATGTTATTTTCTTTTGCTAATCTGTTTCTATTATCTATAAACAACTTACTTGTAAATTGTTCTCTAGGAGTATTTCCACCAAGTGATCTACTGAATTCAGCACCACTTCCGGGCTCAATAGGTCGGAAACCTTAAAAAAGGTAGATTTTGTTAGCTACGAAGAGTTCACTAAATATATATAAAATGATGTAACAAAACTGTTTTTCTGTTTAATCTAAATGTTTTTAATTATTATAACAATATATATTCTAAATAGTTTACCTATATTTGAATCTGAATAGAATTCTGTTTCGGTTGGTGGATCTACTGAATATGGTAAAAACTCCGGAGCAGATGCTATGTTACCATATTGATTCCAAGACTTGTGAGCATACTAAAATTATAACTGTTAACTATATACATAAGAAATAAGTTTTATGAAGTAAGGTACAATATTCCTTGTCTACGAAAGCGCTTAATTTATAGTTTTAGTTAACTATTACTTACGAGATTAGAAAACGTAAAGTTATATAGATAGCTTGCGGAATCGACGGATGCTTCTAGAGGTCCTGTATTAATAATATTAAAATTACTTTTATATTATATAAAAACCTAGATATTCTTCAGTAATCGGTAGATTTACAGGGGTTAAGATAGGTGCTACAAAAGATCCATTGAACAAAGCATTGGCCTGAATTAGATATAAATATTTAATGGATATTATTACTTAAAATTTAAAAAAGATGCTGGTACATATTAAGGTATATATACTTCATTGGAAACAATGTTTAATTATTAACCAGCACGAAAAGACGCAGTCATATGTGAAACTAGCGCTCGCTCTCAAACTTGTTGTAGTTACAAAATGAACAAAATACTTTTTCGTACTGAACTTATTTAAAATATAATGTAATATATATCTTTATAGCTTACCTTATAACGCTTTTGTTCTATTAATGGTACTCCTAGACGCGAAGCAAAAGCACTTAATAAAGATGAAGTTACAACTAAATTAATAATATTAATATTTGTTTCTATTATAATAATACCTTTAGTATTGGCTAGATAATTTTCAAAGAAAAAGCGTCCCATTCTTCTTAGTTCAAGAACTTCAGCCATATCAACAGATTTAAGTATAAAATGAAGTTCCAATAGTCTAGCTATTGACATTCTATAAACAGCTAAGCGCCAATCGATTAAGTCTTAATATTAATATTATTTAAATAATATTAATATTGTAAACCTTCAAATGGTAATTGTTGTTTATATGATAGTACAACTGGAATACATCCTGCCCTAAGAGATTCCCAAAAGTTAAGTTGAAAGTCATCCGATTTAACGAGAACACAGAACATCGATGATTTAAAAAAGTTTTCTAAATAATAACAATAATAAATATAATAATATTTAAATTCCAACCTCTATTTTCGGCATTTTCACAAATGCCTTTCGAAGTTCTCAGTTTACATCTTATTATATTCAACGTCTGCGAACTTTTAGCAGCAGAGTTTTGTAGTTGAAGAAGGTCTTTATTTAGTATGTTTATATCAAAATTAGATTCATCATTCAATATTATTGTAAATAAGAACTAAAAAGATAAATAATTATATTATTATATCTAAATAATAAACCTTTCTCATATAGGGTAGTACTTGCGACATGCCTTTCCATTCAGAAATAGAGTACTTGGGTATTTTAAGATGCAATTGCTCATCCAGATATCTAAATATAATATGCTTTTAATTCTAATAAGTAATATAAATATATACCTAACAGAATTAGAGGATTGTATTAAGATCTGACTAGCTTGTGGCTTTATGGGTGGTCCAACATTAAAAACAATATGATTGATGTAGGTCTTTGTTGGAATAGATCCATTTACAATAGAAATCTAAATAAATATAATATGTTAATTAGTTAATATATACTTACAACAAGACATGCTTTATCATTTGTCTCTACAACAGTTCCATAACTAATTAATTCCGAATAGAATGACTCTGCCAGAGACGAAGTGTCTAGTTTCTCCACATAAATTGGAAGCCACGAAGTTATAGAACATCGACTAAATAGGATAAACTAATGATAAAACCTATTTTAAACATAGACAAAGGTATTTATTTGTTAATCTACAACTCTATTTGTAGTATATAAAGGATTCCTGCAAATACTTTTTATACATTAAAGTACAATTATATTTGTAAACTAACTGTAGCTTGCTCACCTAAAATCAATGATATCTTCAAAGTGGAATGAAGAAGATCTTGTGTCTTCAGTTAGCTTTATTAGAGCAGATCTATATAAATAGTTAATAGTTATTTCTTTATAATTGAACATACCTATTGGAGTAAAGAGGTTCATGAGGAAGAAATACCCTAACATTTCGTTTGTCTCTTAATTCAATAAGAGCCCTTTCAGCAGTATCTATTTCATCGCCTATCGAGCTTAGTTCTAATTCTAAATAATACAATTATAATAAGAATAAATGAGACTATTCACGTTTTTCTGGAATTTGCTTATTTAATTCGTCCATAACTGCGTTTACCTCCTTAAGTTTCTCAGATGAACCAATTAACTCACTTCTTATAGATTGTAGAATTCTAAATAAAACTAATTATTTATATTATTTGTTAATAATATTACCGTTTCTGTTCATTAATGCGTTCATCCATAGTGTAACCATTACAGCTGACGTCAAGCTCGTTTAATAAACTTTAATTAAGTTTTATATTTATGTAAATTTATTGATTATTATACCGATAGACAACTCCATTTGGTAATTGTTTTCTAGATAAGTTTTCTAGACAGCGATAGTTATTTATGGATAGTAGTACACAGGTATACACTATAAATACCAATAAAATACATAGATTCTTGCTCCTTAATATATTCGAAGACCTAAATTAGTTATATGGTGGCAGCATTTTGTTAAATAGTTACCTTATTGTGCGGGCTATTTTATTTTCTTTTAAAAAAGTAGTAATATCAATCATGGCGACGATATACTCCTATCATAAACGCAAATACATTAACCTACAATTGTCTAGTTTATTTTAATACACTATTAAATTGATTGTTAAGTCAACATTTAAAATAATTGTATGTAATATTACTAATAGTAATAAAAATTTCAAACTGTCTTTTCTACAAAGGTTGGACAAATGTTAATTTAGCCTTGGAGCAAGTATTTGAACCGACAGCGGTCATTTACCTCCCAAATAACTAACATAATGCCACAAAAATATGAATGAAAGTTGTTTTAAAGTAGAATACTGGCTGAATTATTGTTATGTTAGATAAGCATTAAGTCTTTTATACAACCACGATGGCGACTGCGAAAGTGGTTGTGAACACTAATTTAGTTTGCTCAACCACTGTTATTTTGGGAAGATAAATCATCAGGTTTCCCATGTTTTCAGTAAACAGTAAAATACGACAATATATAAAATAAACTGGCTAGGTGGCAATGGGAAACCAAATTCATGGTTTATTTAAAATATAATGTTGTGATTATATTCAATACTTTATCAAGTTTACGATAACATTCTATGCACGCGATAAGTTTAATTAAACAAATCCAAAATAACAGATTTATTTTCGTTAAAAATTGTTCAGTACCAATAGTTAAAAATCGAGTTTTTGTGATTTATTTATATATTTTGAGGTATGCTTATTCATAGTACACATAACAATTGCAATACTTTATTTGTATGCTGCCTAACAATATTTTAGACGGTTATAAGTACCAGTATTAATAAACAACCCAATTGTGTATATTATGCTGTCCGTTTATATCTGGTAGGTATATATTGGTACAATGTGGTTTGCTTCTTCATTGTTATAGTCAGGGTGGTATTTCTCAAATAAAGGTTGTTTCAAATAATGCAGTAGTTGTTTCTCATAGGGTGGTCCTACATCAGATGATAGTAAACGAAGACTAGAAATACATTAAGAGTTTAACATAATACTATTTTAGGTAGGTTCTTCTTGATATATGTTAGGACTAGGATGGGCAAACGGTACACGGTATACCGTTTTACCGAGAAACAAAATGAATGCCGGTTAACCGTTCTTTTTTCAACAATCTTACCGAATCTCTACTCTAGTTAGGGCAAAACAAGCAAACAGTAATGACATATTGTATAACCGACAGTTTACTATAAATTTGTTAGTTAGCAAACTGATATCCTCAACATTAAGTGATTCTTATTTGATTCCGTGATTGAGTTTTGAGTATTATGTAAGAACCTTGCTGTAACTTTATAAATATAATTATCCCCATTGTCTTGCGTTCACGGTGTTACAGTTCACCTAACTACAGTAATGGATAACTATAGATTCGAAAGTATAAAAACTGTTAGGTAATATCTCTTTAGCTAACCAAATTCTTGTTATAATTGTCTCCAAACTAACTAAATAACATAATAAAGTAAATACAACAAATATAGGAGCCCCATTTGCTGTATTCAACTTTAACTTAGTGTACTCCCAAACAGTTATAATAACAGTTTGTGTTGAATTTATTTATTTATCTTCTGTAATAAATTGTTATTGAGATTCTCCACGCGTATGTTCAAGTACCTGCGACGACTACTACGCAATATCAAGGGGCCGCATACTTTTATATTCATTATTTACAGAATTTGCAAACTACTTGTCTAAACAAAATGAAAATATAATATCCGTAAAAGTATTTGAAGGTTATGCGGTAGCATGTGGTTAGCAAGGAATATTATATCATCTATGAGTTTTGATTTATAAGATAAATACATGTTGTTTTAATACTTCTAACCGCTAATAATTATGGTAACCTAATCAATTTAACAAACCTACTATTTAACAATTTTAACCAACTTCGAAATATACTAAAAGAAGTTGGCATCTAACAGGATTTACAGTACCGATATAAACTATTTGTTGGTTAAACAACTGTGGTTATAAATTAGCCTTCATTCTATTTAAAATACATTCTTTGTTTTATAGAACCAGGAAGATATAACCCCTTTACCTTATCACATAAAAAGATACGAAAGTGTTTTTGCACATTTTTATATAACATAATTCTCTATTTTCAATGAATGATTGATTGTTATAATGACTTTTATAAAACAATATTAAATGATATGAGATTGTTCATTAAAAGTCAGTTGATGATATCAACAACGACACTTTCTAAAAATACAATACTTCTATTTTTAGCAGACCATAAACCTGTCTTTGTCTATCTTTAAATATGGCGTCCTTTAGCTATATCATTTAAATCATTTAGTCATATGAGCCTTCTAAACAGCCCTGGAACAGTGGATTTAAGTTCAATTGTATAGAGATATATGTGCAATGTAAAATATAAACCCTTTTACAATATTTAAGGAAATAAGTATATATTATTTATATACAGTTAGACATAACTACTGATTATAAACAGTGTTTAAAAGACTAGCTTGCTTGTCTTCTTTAATAAACTATATAGATTGGGATAATTACCCAACGGGACCAGTCCTCCACTTAACTACTTGAAAAACAAGACAAAATTACCGAACCTAACAATAAACTTGTCCCTCTCTCAACAGACATACTAAGAACATTTACTAAAAAACACATAATATTATAATATCAATTATGGCAACAGTAGTCTCTACTATAAGTTAAATCGACCATACTGAGCATTTGAAATTGTTGCCTTTGCAAATGGTTTGTATAGAAAGTAGCTAACTGTGTTTTAAAAATAATTCCCTTATTCTATTGTGTTAACTCGTAGTGAGTTCCCCATGTTTTTTTATTGATTGTTCCCTTCTAAACCGTGAGGTGGTCCCTGCAGACTAGCATGTTGCGGGTTACTGTAACAAGTGTGCAGGTGTTATATAACACAACTTCTTTTCTTTATATCTTTACATATATGTTATTTCTAATGATAACATTGTTTCTCTTTGATCAATCAATATTAAGTGGGTGGGACTATTTCGCTACTGTGAGATGGGGCGGTCTCTACAATCTTCATTTCTTCTCGCAAGTCAATTTAATGCTCTATTTGTTATAATCAGTTTTTGAAACCCTCTAACCCCCTATTGAGTTTAATATTTGACTCAACTTTGGTCTCTATTGGGCATTGTATTGGCAACGGAGCGTAGTATCGGTATTCCGTGCATTCGTTATTCCGATATAGCTGAATCTGTCTGTATATATTCATTCCTATATATATATATATATAATTCTATTCTATTTTAATTTAAGAAACTAGAAGAAGACAGTCTTAGCATCCACTATTTCTATGACCTACATTCACAGTATCGCCCTGTGGGCTACTGTTTTTTTAGCAGCAGTCGTCGCGCAGCACTCACTCAAGGTAAACTTACTTTTTTACATAATAACATTAAACAGTAAAGTTATTTAAAGGTAGATACATAGTGTAGTAAGTTTCAAGGGTTTCTGATTCTGCTAAAGAAGGAAGCATGTAAATTTATATATTTTCTTGTATAACCCGTATGAGAATAATATTATATTTCTTGGAGGTAGGGTTTCGATGCAATTTAGAGTCTGACTCAGCACTTTCATTAAACTTGCTTCTTTTTGTTTGTAAGTCTTTTAAATCATCTCATCATTTCAACATCAATTCCCGTTTTGTGAATGCACTGTCACCATTGCTTAGGCCACCACAGCCCCCCGTTGAACCCAAATGTAACGATTTATAGCCCTAATAGAAAACAAAATAGACCAATAGACATCTAAGTTAAAAGAAATGAAACTGTAATCATTGATAGATTAAATCATCTTTAGATTAAACCGATACAGTGCTTCTTTTATTTTAACATTAGGGAAAATATTACCAATTGAGCGCCAACTACTTATCCTAGAACATTTTTTTAATTCTAAGAAATATATTTAAATAACGGTTTGGGCTCAGTTTTGGAAAAAAGCGCTTCCTTCGAGTTACAAATATTAATTTTATTTCCGATAGCTTTGCATGTGGTCCAGTTATTAAGGCCCGTTCTCGTGTCTAAGACATCTAATTGGGATATGAATTGTGAGACAAGTCCCCTACAAATGATTGATCATTTCTTCAGCAGTTTCAACGAAACAAAAAACATCCGGTTCACACTGTTCGTTAAATATTTTCATTTTTATTCCATTTAAAGATTTATTTAACTTTCTAGAAATATGCCTTTGCTAATCAGTTAGTATATTAATGAAAACTAAAACTATTGTCTGTTGGAAGAGCTAGCTTTAAGAGCGGTATCCTTTAGTGCAGAAGTGTTAAATTCTAAATAATATGATTAAACAAAGGGCTCACATTAACCGATTTTCAATTAATGTTTCTGAAAAAGATAGGCTTACTGTATAAAACTAGTTAGTGGTTTTGAATGGATCTTTCAAAAATATAATAAACTGATATTTTACTTATGCTTATAAAACACCAAAATAACGTTCATCCATTGCGATCGGCACATAATTATATATATATATATA
>JAQGAV010004215.1:0-10739 GCA_034691345.1 Phasmarhabditis papillosa | reverse complement strand
CCCCCAAAATATCGTCAGGGTCAGTGAATTAAATAAAATGAATGGAGTTTTTGAACAGGAATATTTCTTAACAGTCTAATCATACCTACCTACAAGTAAATCATTCAACAATGCTTCTAAAACATGTTCTTTTGATTCTTTGCAACAAACAAACATTAGCATAATTACTTTCGATTGGGCCCTGAATTTGAATACGCAAAAAATTATTGAAAACGTTTGTTTTTAAAGTTCACCTTTGATCTTATGTGACCTACAGTCATTAGTATGCAGCAGCCGGTTTACACGTTATATGATAACAACACGTCATTATAATTATCACAAAGTCATCTAGATCCTTCTAGGAGGTATCAGTTTTAAGGAGTTAATGTTTTTAAAGGTTTCCTTTTCACATTTATATCAAAGTGATCTGGTGGATAAAACTACTCACTGCGGTTACTGGTAACTAGTTCTTTATAACTGTTCGACTTGAAACGTTTACTTTCTTAGTTTGGCCAAACTGTTCTCGTAAATACAAGATTGTAATTATTTGTCATCTATAGACTACGAACTACCGTCTATAGTAGTCTACGGGTTTTTAAAGATCGCTGTCATGCGGTTGATACACGTTGCTTTGTAAGAGATATGGAATATTAACATCATTAGAAATAAGGCTTAATATGACTACGGCTAATGCTTTCAATTTATTGGGTTTTTGCATTATTTTGTTTGTAATTTTGCAAGTGAAGACTTCTTAGAACAACAATTTCGAAGCTATCAACTTGCTGGGTATCTAATAAAATATTCTCATTTATCATGATGTTCTTCAATTTACATAAATATATATATTTAAAATGTTTCAGTACACTTCGCAACCTAACAGCATCTCTAACCGTCGTATGTCGACACCTCCACGATCACATATGACACATCAACATCAGTCTTTACAACAGAATCATAATAGAGATAGAGCTCCACAGGACTACGCCGTTGCTAATATGTTACTCGATTATAGGTAAGAATTATAAATAGCTAGTTTTAGTGAGGAATTAGCTCTAGCCACAAAGCTATATAAAAACTATGCCATTGTTCAGAAGGTGCATCTCACAGACAAAAATGTACCTACACTTTGTTCTACATTCAACACCTGATAGATTCCGCAACTCGATTTTTAACTGAAAAAAAAAGAGAAAAAGATAAATCCTCAATGTTTCACAATCTTGTCAATGTTGTGCTAGACCCTGTTCGTAGTCATTCTCATATGTTTATTTTATTATCTTTGCTGCTTGCTATTCTATGGATATATCATGTTTCACATCACACCATATATCAATCGGAAACATTTCTCTTTTGAAGAACCGAGCTCTAGTCGGTGTTGTTGAACTTTTGCAGGGGAGGCTAAAATTTGACAAGTTTTTTTGTTTTCTGTCTTTGAATAACATTTTATATCCATTGACCGAGGTAGTGTAGTTGTCATTCTTACTACTATAGTCTATATCAAGAAATAGGTTCGGTATCTTCAAACTCCTCTCTTCAGTTACAAAATCTAGCTTTAGATAAAGACTATGTTTAATCCTATCTTATAACTGCTCTATGCACCCTTTGATCTACCAGTTTCGCTTTCAGCAGCAGCAGCAGCTGATAATCATTCATTTTGGTTCATTTCGGTGAAACTTTTTAGATATCTTAAATGCTTCTCTTATCAATCGTATTTTTGTGCTTGCAACGTCGAGCGAGTATGGTCACGCGGCCCCGTTCAGAACAGTTTCCCCAAAAACTAGGCATTTTATCGGTTTGCTGGAAAATATTTACGATTTGTGGCTACTGTTCTCATTATATATGCAAAGTATTACGTATTTTCGGAACTCTTATAGAATTATCTTTTGAAAATATACAAAAAATTGCTCATTGCCACAAAATGGTTTGTTTCTTTATATATCTGAGTTTATTCTTACTCTGAGAAGACCCTGCAGTAAATGTCTTATACAGAGCTTTAAAGGAATGATTTGCATTCTTGTAAAGTTCGGTAATTCCTTAAGTCTCCATTCTTTAAGCCTTTTCTTGATAGCGTTTTGCCTATTTGAACCCAGCTTCTCAGTTTCCAACTTTTTCCCCTTTTTTTCGAAATGTTCCATTGTTTACGAACTCGCTGCCCCCGCCGGATCACGTGGCTTCGATTAAATGAACAGTCTCGAATGGTCATAAGACGTTAAAACACGTCTGTCAGCCTGAACTTTTAGATTTGGCTACTGTTTTATTTTATTTTAAAGAACTAATTTTATTAATATTGATATTATTATGTGTATATATAGTCCTTTACTTGGCAATGGTTGGTGTTTTATATAAAAATAAGACAACACTGACCCGTTTAACGAGTAACACATTTAAAGTTCATTAAACCGAAGCTATTTAATTTTACGATACAAACATTGAAGTTTGACTGATTTATCGCTGTTCTTCTTGTTTTAGCTTAAACTGTTTTAGTCGTTTCTTTTTCTTTAAACTATATTTCTTCGAGTTTCGGTATTGTTCAAACTGATGTTTAAGATATTTATTCATTCTGAAAGTTAGATCGAATAAATCAGAATTTGAAATGTTTCGGGCAAACTCTCCATTCGCTTTTCTCTATAATCAATAAACTCGTTGTTTGTATCTATTTATCGATGACCATGTGAACGAGTGCGAGCATGTGAGAACGAATCTAGTGGCAATTTTACCGATGGAGGGTAAAAGTCGTTTTAGTAAATGTTTCAACTTTTATTGTCAGCTTGTGGTTCTTAATCAAATTCACATTACTCTTTAATTATCTAGCATTTAAAACTTAAGATTTTAAGACATCGTTGTCTACAGAACGGTTAAGCTGGCTTGACCTGTTCTAGCCTGCGTAAAAAATGTCAGGCCAGACCAGATCTGCCCTACTTCTGCATAAAATTATCAAGCCTTGGGTCTGGGTTCGATCCCGCCCTCGGCATATTTTTTTGGAAAATTCTTTTTTTTTTTTTTTGGAAAAAGTGGAAAATTCTATGCCAGGCCAGGCCAACAAACAGCTCTGGTTTTCTAAAGCTCTCTTTTGTTTAATGAACAAATATGCGGCCTTTTTTAATGTGTTAGAAATGTTTTAATATAAAATATATGTTTTAGCATAAAACATAGTTACCGTTCTAATCATCTATCACTTTGGGTTCGTTCACAAGCATTTCCTATCTCTCTTTTTCAAACGCATTACATCTATATAAAAGTGATCTATGTATTATATAAATACTTATTGGAATATATTGTAGTTTTGTAGCTAAAGACAACTTTTTGTTTAGCTGAGTATTTAATACTTTTAAATGTTTATAATACAGTCAGTGATAGATTAAACCTCCGATGTGTTCATTTTTCATGAAATTTTTTGTTGCTACTACTAAAGAATAGATTCTTTTAACTAAACATGGTTACTGTACCAAGTTAATGTAACCTTTTTCTTAATAGTCATTTTAAAATTATGTGTTTATTTGTTTGATAAATCATTCACTTCCATAAAAAATAGGATTGAGCGGTTACAATACTGATTTGTTGTACAATCGATCGATCTGATCGGGTTTATTGATTAAAACATTAAATCATATAAAAGTTAGTCTTTTCTTGCTAACTGCCGTCTGGTCGAATCCCTTTCACTAATTAACGAACCATCATTATTTTTGCATTGCTAGCAACTTCTTGGACAGTTGGTGCCATTCTCTATTTATTGATCTTTTGATTTCTCAAATGTTTCATGTGACTGATAAATGCGTACATGCTTCCACCATGGGAAACTGTCAAACCAGTACAGTTCACTGTTTGCTTTCTTGTTTTTCTATTGTACTTGCTAATAAATATTATTCAAAATGTAAAAAAGCGTTTAAGTGATTCTTCTATTTTATTCAGAAGTCGTTTAAATAAAACTCAGCTGTGAAAAAAGACTAACTAGTCTGATTTGATAGATTTAGATAAATGATCGCAACTTCTTAAATAAGTAACAAATCTATCCAGTAAATAATACCATGTCTCAACATTTTCTTGATAATCGGACCTTTGAAACATTTACTTTTGCAGCAATCAGCCTACTGGATCACAACAACTACCGACGGTGTCCGCGCTGGCTGCTCAACCCCCAACATTAAATATGCCAACAAGGCAGTCTTCTTCTATTACCTCACAAATGCTTATGCTAAGCTCACAGGTAGGAGAACAAAAAATGTTTTTGGAATCTCTAATAAGTTTATTAATTGAACTCATGGAAGCAAATGTTTCAGTATACTCGAACTCATATAGCCTGTGTATTAATCAATCAAAGGAATTCGATCACTGACAAAACTAGTTAAATTATATTATGCAGCTTTCTTTACGGAAAACTTTCAACGTGTTTTACATAAAGTATTTATAGGGTGTGCAACCACAGTATTCTACAGCCGTCTATAACGATCAACGTAGTTGGCTGGGTAAAAGTGGTACGGTAACTGCCGGACTAGGCACGACACCCAGTGCATCAACACCGTTACATGGAGGATTTGTGAGTTTTAGTTTGAACTGTTTTCTATAAGAGGAACATTTGAATTTCCAGAAAAGTATAGGTAAATTGCTTCCTGAGATTTTGACGAATAAATCTATAGTAAAATCCTAGGGTAATATATGCAAATTCATTGTATTGCTTTTTATTGCTTTTGTCCTTGCAATATTCTGTGTTACACTGTTTGTATATAAAGTTCATAACAATGATCGTTCTGTGGATAATCTAGAATAAACTATGCCCTATTTGTTTTTAAATAACCTTCTGATTTCTGTTCCTTTAGAAAAACGGCGTGGCTGATAAGAAACGGTCGATTTATAGAACGCTACAATTAGTAGGCTTCAGTGCGTTTAACAAATTATGAAACATTTACAACCAGCGCAAAATGATGCGAAAGAAACATCTTAAATTCTTCTATGCCTTCTCTGCCATACAGATTTTCACCGAAGTGTCACAAAATGAATGAATATCAAATGTTTCAGAACGAACAATCTGCCGGATTCGACTACCTACCACAGTTTCTACAATCACAAGCAGGTCTCCTTCCGGCTCAAACTATGGTACGTTTACCGGTTTCTATATAAAGTAATAAGACAAATGTTCTAAAGAAAATTTACTCTGAATGCATCACAATATCAAAATGCTATATTTCCTTTAAGTAGCAAGGGCTTCGTTTTGTTAGGTAGTATTCTGGTGTCCGGTTTCGTTTTCGTTTCACTTTAAACTTTTAAATATTACTAGTTCCGGAATCAGAACGTTTCTCCAATTAGGACCCTCTGGTATTTAAGTAAAATTTTTCAGCAATCGATGATGACCAGTGGTGCTCCATCCGTTCGTAATTGGTGGATAGAGAGTCCCTTGGCTACTACTGCATCCAGTCCTCTAGCAGCAACTCCGCAGTCACTTACACCAATGACTCCACTAGGATTGCTAGGTTTGTTATTTTTATGAAACATTTGTTTTTGATCTTTTTGTGTTTATGCTGTTATGTTACCTTTTTACCATGAAACACCAAGTTTACGAGATAGTCACCAAACTAATTCTTTCTTCAAACCATTTAAACGTAGCTCAAATGTTGCAGGTTCTACGACTCCAGAGGGCCTTCGCTCCCCAGTAGTTCGATCTACCAACCAACAAGAGACAAATGTAATGGGGCTGCTAACTTCTCAAAGGGAAGACTCTAAAACAACTATTCATCATCAAAGAATGGACCAATCACCGATATTCGCACCTATTAAGACGGTTAGTCTTCATATAATGTGATCGGTTACAACTTGATGTCAAACCCAACTTTATCGTGTATTCCAAGATGCCCAAGAGAGTAAATGTTTCTGTGTTTTTCATTAGCATATTCAGTTATTCGCTGTTGTCCTCTTTAACGACCTCTAAATGTTTATCTCCCCCTTCCTTCATACGTTGTTGGTCGCTGTGCGTGAACCGGTTACCATTTTCAGCCTCTGTTCACCATGACC
Source organism: Phasmarhabditis papillosa (assembly GCA_034691345.1). Lineage (NCBI taxonomy): Eukaryota > Metazoa > Nematoda > Chromadorea > Rhabditida > Rhabditidae > Pellioditis > Pellioditis papillosa. The sequence goes on along the minus strand of JAQGAV010004215.1, from coordinate 4,760 downwards.
GCTTGCGCTGAAACATTTCGAATTTCAATTTGCATCTTTGATTTTGCGACAATTGGTGTTCACTAGAACCATTTTTAATGGTTGAACTCAATCCAGAAACAGTATTCTCCTCCGGTCAGCTATTTATAGGGGCCAAACAACATAATTACTAAGAAAAAATTTGCTCCAATCAAAGATTATAGCGAGGTATTTGGAAAATAAAATATCTTTCTTGAAATAGAACATACTGTCGTAGTTGGTCTTACAGAACATAATTCCCCCGTCAGTATTGATTTGTGTATTGATTGTTGTGAAAACATCTAAACAGCGCCTTCTCTTCCTTTGAACAGTAATGTTTATATTTGAATGATATTTCGGTATAAACAAGTTTTTCAATATCCTTCAAGTTTGTTTATTTTCCTCCATTAGAGTAGAGCGGCCTGACCTTTTTTATCCAACGATATTCAAATGTTTTAGGAAAGCAAACTGTTTATCCCCCCTTCGGATAATCGCCACAACATATCTAGTGGATATTCTGGTGGAGTAATGTCCGGACAGAGATCCGCCCCAGCTACGGCTGAAGTAAGGACGGCCGATGGAAATCCCTGGAAGGAGGTTTGTAGAATTGTCTTATCAAACATTTTCCGGAAAAGCTAATGTTTGACATATATATGGAAGCTGCGTGATTTTGACATACCTCGGTCGTTGAAAGTTCGTCGTGCAAAAACGTTGATTTCATATTTTTTTTTATGTTCGACAGCAAGTCAAAATATTGTAATACTCCTCACTAACTTGACGACTATTTTCTTAAATTAGTTTTTCTTTAGTTTAAAACTTTTAATTTTTTGGAGTGGAATATTTCTGATTTTTTAAAATATTTCACTCGATACTCTAACAGTTCTCCATTTCAATATGTACTTACATTATATCCTTCAAGGTTCTTCCGGGTTCTACCGTGGGGTCTGTGCTTTCTGCGACTGCTAACACACCTTCTGGAGCATCGGACATTTATTCTCCTTATGGGGCTGGAACAAGTGGACTTAGTGGACGGGACAGTGCACTGTCAAATAGAGTTAGGAGGGATACGGAAGACACTGAAGAAGGTAACCTATTCATAATTAATTGAAACATTTACTTAGCCTTTTAATCTATCAAGGTCTTCTCTAATTGGAAAGGGAAGTCATTCAATTTCATTTTGTATCTGATTTTTCTTTGTTGTACTTGTTAACATTATTTGAAATAGTGGAGTTGGAATTTATATTATTTAACTACCAAATCTTCAATCTCAGACCCTTTGTATTTTAACGTTATCGTTCAAAGTTTGCTCTGTGTATTCCATCGTAATTAACTTATATGTTTTAGGTCCTTTAAGTGTACCTCCAACTAAATCCGAATTCAAAGAGGAGCCGCCAATGAGTGTGCCTGGATCCGGTGGAGGGAAGAATCGGAGCCGACAGGTCAGTTAAGGGGAAAACAAAAATAGATCCGTTTTTAAAACATCGAAATATAGCTGCTTCTTTAAGCTTAACCGGGAGGACGGTATTGTAGTAGCTGAAGTGTTTTATAAAATTACCTTTATGATTTTGGAAATCATAAAACCTTCGTTACTTACTTTCGTGCAATCATTACAGTTAATTAATGAATTATATCTTAATCCTGTTATTTCTTCGATTAAAATAAAGACAGAATGTAACATTTACAGGTTCAGGCAGACTCTACAATGCATCCTGAGGAGCGAAAGCGAATGTTGCATCTGTATGCGGAACAAAATAGAAGAAGTGCCTTAAAAGACGGATTCGATCAATTAATGGAGCTGGTAAGAACAAACTAATGATTAATCCTGGTCCTGCTTATTAGGGACCGTTTATTTTATTAGAGAACATTTCAAAAAATTATTTATTAATTGTTTATAAATTACAAATGCTGTTAGGAATAGTTATTCAATTAAATATTCTCTAAGGAGTTACTTCATATTTTTATCAGAATTTTTCCAGAAGGATATTTTTACTAAGATAATTGTAATTACAGATTCCGGATCTCTACGGTGGCGGTACAAAACCCACTAATGCAGTAGTTCTGGCAAAGTCCGGTGAGCACATCCGACGACTCCAGAATAACTGTGAGATGCAAGGTCAGACGAAGGCGGAGCTACAAGAGAAGATAGCTAGATTGAATACAAGAATTAGGTTAGATAACAATTCCAGAGCAAGCAAAGATATTAATCAACAAATGTCAAATGTTTTGTCTTTAACTAAAGTCCCAGCCTACAAAAACCACTTTACTATATTTTTCTCGTTCTAGCTCACTTCAATCCAACCTTCCTTCTTCGAGTGGAATCTCTTCCAGCAGCGGTAAATTGGACGCCAAAGCTAATTTAGAGGCATTCTATGATCGTTACACTAGAGAGAAGAGCAAGGCGGATTGGCGCTTCTGGGTGGTAAGTTTAGTAAAGCCGGAGTGTTTAGAAACCATAGCCGATAAAGCGGGAAGAGGGTTGAAACCACCTTTAAGGTTAATTATTTTAACAGGTTCACACAACTTTAACTTATATATAAACCTTACAGCCACCAAAACAAATTTGCTGAATTTTAGTTGAAGGATTAAAGGGTTTACCCAGTAGTCTAGCAATATGCCCGTTAAATGAATATCGAGTGTCTGTTTTTTTCAGATGTCTAAAATGATGCAACCGTTGATTGTGGGACAGCAGAATTCCTTGGCGGCATCTATTGCAAGTGACAGACTCTCAAATGGAGATGTAAGTATTCACTGTTAACTTTCATATTCTCTAGGCCCATGTATTCGGAACCAAACTGCGTACACATCTAAAATGATAAAATCTCGTTGATTTGATACTGAGCAAAGCTGATACTTTTATTCCAGGTTGTAGCAAACTGTTCGGAGTGGCTTGGCCAGCACTGGCGTGCTTCGGATCTTCGACCACTTGCCAGTACCTTGCTAGTTCACCTAGCTACCCAGACTAACGTCCTATCTGATCCATCAACCCTCGAAGATCATGTTCGGGATCAGCTGAGGAGTCATGTTTAAACTTTTCAGTTAAATGAGGGTTCATAACTTTCTCTCACCATTGCGAGTTCTCTTCTTTTACAATATACTCGTTCAATCTAAAAATGAGCTATTTCACAAGAATATTGTAGATACAAGTTTTAGTTTTGCTCATTTCTTGCCATACCCACTAACCATAACTCTACCATTTGCAATATTCGTTATCTGCAGAGCGCTGGATCTGGTCGGGAAACATAACATTATCTGAGCCTCCGGGGAGGAGTGTAATGTAAGGTCTTGGATTCGTTACTAGGAACAAGAAACTATTTTTCGGCAAAGATGGGGTTCATGAATTTGTTAAACTGTCCTATCCAGCTTCCCAACTCTCGTAGATTTGTTATTTCTCGTTCTATAACGGGTTCTCCCCTCACAACTTCCATGAAGTTAACGGGCGCCATACCACCCCATACGTGTATTGAAATTCCTTTTTACTTGTAATATAATGCTGTTATTTGTCTACAGAGTTTAGTTTACTTTTGAAATGTTTTGTTAGATATTTCCAGGGATGATATCTTGTTGAGTAGGTCGTTACAGCAACCAGATTTTGAAAGAGTTCCATAAAAAGTTTGTCTATCTATGACATCTCTATGAAGTTTAAAAAAATGATTTTACTGATTCAAATTGCTGTGACGAACTATAACATCAACATGTACTTAGTTAACTATATTTACCTCAGTGTTGTATTCTAAACGAGCCTTTCTCCTTTATTTTGATTCGCAGAGATTCATTCTATTCGGCTTAAACTTGATTGAGATTCAGAACTATAACGTTATCAAATGCCATAATCACTTTAAAAGATTCAACCCTATTGTACATTTGTGTTTTAGCAATAATCTTATTAGTAAAAGTATACACATATTCTGATCAATGTTCTTGAATAGTATCAATCCCAATCAGGGTTGTCCGGAAGTGAAATTTTTATTTTCGGAAGTCGGAAATCGGAATAAAATTTTACTTCCGGAAATCGGAAGTAAAAAAAATTCCGGACAACCCTGATCCCAATCATACACACCACACTGCCAATGAAGTTGAAATGGACTGCGGACATTTGGTTAGCCGAGTAATGCCTACGTTTTTCAAATTCTCAAAATGAAACAAGCGTTCAGCTAATGCAGGTTGGGTAGACGCTCGAATAGTGTTAGAATTTAATATATAATTTCTTAAAGTGGAATAAGGCGCTTCGTGAGAATAGTGTTGATTTTTTAACAAAGTTAGCTATTTCTTATTTTTGAAAATTTAAATTGTTAACTTCCACATGATGGAAACAGTTAAAATTTTGGTGTCTGGGGCTTTCGATGTTTGAGAATCCATTGGTACTATGTAGAAAGTCTCATGCATAATAAAAAAGAAAAAACTATTAAATATACATCACAACTGTTCATTTGTAAGAAACGAGTTTGATTTGATTTGTTGAAGCTGTTATGGTAATAATCGAAGTAAGCTGAATTCCTAAATTTCGACAAATCATGAAAAGTAACTCTTCCATAATACTTGTTGTATTATTTAAAATAGTTTAAATATAAATTTTGCTTTTTAAAAAATATAAGAGTTTTATAAAATATAAGAGTTTTTAAAAAGTTAGGCGTTATACTTAGGACCGGCACCCGCTAAGTTGTTTTTCGGAATACGATATATATTTACCTGCATTCGAAAGATGCTGCTTGGTGTAACAATAATCCGAAAACAGATTAGGAAAAAGTCAATTTTCGAGAGAGTTA
>JAQGAV010004214.1:0-10739 GCA_034691345.1 Phasmarhabditis papillosa | reverse complement strand
AACTGGAAACTTTTTGAAAATGAATAAGTTAATTAATTCATCTTGAGTAAATGTTGTTTATAAGATCTGTTACGGTTTTAGAATTGATTCGAACCCTTACTAGAAACATAATTTCATGGAAAAACTTATAAGCATCAAAATATTATATATTTTGAAAATTAACCTGATATATAAGTTTTTCATTCTCATAATCTATTTTCCAACGAGTTCAAAAGTAGTTCACTTTGCTGGAAAGCGTGCCGCCAGGCAGAGAGTTTATAACAATGAAATTAGTACATTTAGAAACAGTTTTAATTGAGACTAAAGGTATTAACAGTATTTGACATTGATCATTAGCTATAGTCTGTTTTAATAGCTAGACTGCAAGCGTCGTTTGTAGTTAGCATTCCGCGATGAATGGCTTTCCAATGGAAAAAGCAAATTTTTGAATTTAGTCTGCACTTTTAAATGGAAAGCCCGTCATTGCAGCCCGTTAGCTGCAAGACTATATTATTCTTTATTACGTCTTTTAAAAACTAAAGGGTCTTACTAACAACCCTTTAGTTTTTAAAGATTTGAGTATAGGTTCGCTCAGCTGGCTAATGGCGCTGTATAGACCAGATAGTACAATTTGTATAAATAGCAAGCTGTTTTTCAAACATTTCGTTAGATTATTTAGCAAGGCATTAAACTGGGAATAGTAAAAATTTAGGTGCGCCTTTGAATGGCTTAAACAAATGCAACTCAGAGGAAATTCAATATATTTTTTTTTGAAGTTTGCAAATTACGCATTGAAGTTCAGGTTCAGATTAAAACCAATGCCGTTTCGCTTGCCGACATTCCCAATCACTGGCCGGTAGGTCCACGTAATAAAACTTCCTTACGTGGGGCTTCTCTTATTTTCAAATTTTTTTTTTGAGTCGCTAGCGAGATTTCGTGCTATCTCCATCCAGTTCGCCCTTGAATGGTACTTTTTCTGTTTGGGACACTCACATAATTAATGTGTTAAGTAGATATAAGGTAGAATGAAATAATATGCAATTTTCCAAGATTGCACTTATCTTTAAAATGCATACGGAAACTTAGCTCGCAAGCTTCAATATGTTATATCTTTTTAAAATTAACCATACTATTCAACTTTTCAGTCTCAATAGCCTTTTTTCTAACAGTTTCAAAAATAGTAACTTTGCTCAGAAGCGTGATGCCAGTCAGGCAATTTATAACATTGAAATTACAATAATATGTTTCCAAACGGTTTTACATAAGAAAAACATATAATCAACTAATATATTAGATATATGATTAGCTATTATTCATTATCAAGCTTATTAAAAACAAAAGGGTTCTACCGATATTTAAGCTTATTAAAAACAAAAGGGTTCTACCGATATTTAAGAAAATGAGCGAGTATCTTGAAATATCAGGCATTGAATCGCTCAGCTGGCTAAAAGCTATGTAAAGACCCAATATAACAATTAGTAGTGCACAGCATTTTATCCGTAAATAGCAAGCTGTTTGTTAAAAATTTTTGCAGATTATACAACAGTACATAAAATTATGAAGAGCGAAAAATAAATGCGTCTTAATTTGCTAAGCAAATGCAACTAAGAGAAAATTGAACAATTACTCTTTTTAAAAGTTTCAAAAATACTACCTTTTTGATTTAGTGTTGATAAGCAATGAAAATAAGTTGGCTTTTGAAACAGTTAGTAGTAAGTTATCAATTTGCAGTATTTACCGTTTGCGCGTGTAGGTTAATAAAATAACACATTAAATGCAAAGCATGAACAAAATATTAGGCATATGAAGCAGGGGAAAAACACTGTTTCTTGCCTAGAAGGCATAACTTACAAACCCCATATAATACAGATTGTATGTATCTTCGGATAATAATTTTGCAAGTATAAAAGTTAGGAAAAGTTCATTATGGATCTTTCCAAAACGGCGACACAGTCGCCGTAGGCGGCTGGTTGTATAATTAAAAAGCAACTGTCACTCTTTGCGTTTTGTTAAGTTTTTTAATTTAAAACTGTCGATATCGTTGGTCGGTAAGCCCTAATAGATCGCACAACGTTATAAATTTGTAAATAAATCATTTTCCTGTCACGAACTTTTAAAATTACAGTTGGCCAAAAGAGGAAGCAAAATAATAATCTAGAAAATGTTTATTTATTATTGATAAACTAACTCTGCATTCGGTGCAATTGAAGTGTTTTGCATGGAAAAGAAGATCTCCAGCAAGAATTATGTTTCCCTGAAATAGCAAGACCTTTACCGTTTAGTTCACCCGAAGACTTAATGATAGAAGAAAGCCGTCTCTGCTAAGAAAGGTCCAAATGATAGGCCGAAGCCCTGCCTCGAAGAAATTTACACTTATTGTAATACGAGTGATAAAAATAGTTTTATAGGAAGAATAATTAATAAAAACTCTGCCAAACATTTATAAATATTCTGTTTGAAAGAAGAATATTCCGTTATAGTCAGCAGCTAGGATTTGGTTCCAATATATTTTATTTTATATAAAAGTAGAGAAGAAAATTGGTAGAAATCGTTAAAATTTCTTTAACATTTAAATAATTTATAAAATTTGACAACACCTGAATTGCCTCATGTCTTGTGAGAATTTCAAAACAATCATTGCATTTAACAATAAGAAATTCAGTCTGAAAAGAAAGTAAACAAAAGACTAATAAACTTAGTTTAGAAACATTTTCGTTTTTTTAAATATATAAATATAAAATATAAAATAGTATATTTTAGTTGTAACAAACCATTTGCTGTTTCGCAGTATTAAATAGTGTTCACTAGGTTGTGGAGTATTGAAATCTCTCTACTGAGCTTCCCATGGGATCTCAGAAGCTTCGTTTGGGGTCCCAGGAACTTGTGTAATTTTTTTGTAAGATTTGCAAAATATTCCGTTATGTTTGTAATAATATAGTCAGTTGCAAGATCTAGGTTTCCAACAGTAGCGGTGTTTTGGAAAACAATGAGTGAAATATCGATGAATATAAAGTCTTTTCTTAAACAATGTTAACACTGATTCTTCCGCCGATACTGAACTGGAAACTTAGCTCTTCATAAATCATATATATAGGAATTCAATATTGGGAATTGGAATCCGCAAACACTAATACTTGTTCTTTTTGTTTTATTTTAGCAGGATTTCTAGTTCAAACAATAAATATCTTCTATTATGTGCAAGTTGGTTCTATAAATGTTGCCGTCAATATAACTTGCTTTATATAACTTTCATAATATTATATTTTAACTAAGTATATACATTTTCTTTGAGCAAGCCATACTTTAAAATACGATATTCTTTATATAACCGCTAGTAACATTATTAGATTCTGTGGAATCGGAGTAAAAGTTTATGCAAATCTCAGTTTCAATACTTTCATAAGTGCGAAAATGTATCTTTTAATAAAAATAAAATAAAATAAGCAAGGAATACTGAAAATTTGATAAGAAATTCGCTATTTGCACAAGTTTCTCATATTTTACAACGTTTGTTTTGGGCATCTGGAGCAGGCGCCGCACTTTCCTAACTGATTGTAAAATATCGCCGGGATTGTAAGGTTACAATAGAGTTGTAAAGGATAAATAAATATAGTTTAGAATTTTAAGTTTGTTTGTGAGACGGGTGGTCTGTACAGGAATATATGTATAAAAGGAGTTGTTGCGGATTTAGAATCACAGTCTCCAAGAGTTCTTATGATTTAAAAGCGCCAAATTCCGCTTTTTCCTGTAATTCTAGTTTATTTAGCAAAACTCTTTTTCTGTTCGTATTGTGACGGTCCCAAACTAGAATAAAAACAAAACTATTTTAAATGCAATAGCAAATATTTTAGTTTCGCGACAGACTCATGTCTAATCGTGCTTGCTCAAAAACCTAACGAACAGAGAGTTCCTTTCCATATTTTGAAAATTTTGTTTTCCGTTGCAATTTGTCATAACTTCTACGCCTTTATACTCTAAAAACTTATCTTTCTAGGCTACCATGGGTCTTCGGCTACTGCTTCTTTCGTTGTTTATGGTTCAATTGTCATGCGCTTGTGCTCCACTTACTCCAGGACCTGACGGAAACGTCGACGGAGGTTGGCAAGATTCTTCTAGCAAAACCGGATGTGGTCTTGGAAAGGAACCGGGACTCTAGATTAATCACGCTCACCATTGTCTTGGATGAGTTGGAAAATAAACAAAACCCGAACGCCAAAGAAATATTTTTAACTTGCAAAATCTTTTTAACGGCGCTGAATTGCAGGAAAATTAGGCAAAGAAGCTCGGATATCGATGATTTTGAGTCCACCAACCCCTTGGTCGTACAATACAGAAGACAAGTTTACTACAGCACAAGCAATATCTGCAAATAGTGCGAAGAATAATATAATGAGAGATCTCAATAATGCGGTTAGTTAAACTATAATAGGGCTAAAACATTTAAAAATAGTATGTTTTATTCTAAAGCTATACGATTTGACAACTTACAAAGATATTTTAGGGTAATATGTAACGTTTATTACAAAAATTTCCGGAAAAACACTTATTTTATCAGCACTGACTGTAATTTATAGTTTTAAGCGATCACTGTATAAACTTACCTACTAATATACTTATTTAAGATAAAAGTTATTCTAATAGAGAATAATTATGATACTAATTGGGTTAGCCCAGTCTCTCTGGATAGCGGATTTACTCCAATTGACGGATGGGTTGGTACTAGCTGTTCCGAAAGGGTAAGAAAAATATAACTAAATTATTATAATAAGAAACTAGGTTGTTATCAAAATAAATGAAAGAAATATATATTTATTCAAAACCTACTTTAACTGTGCAAAATTACAGCAGCGTTCTAAAAGAACTTATTGTTAGATTTGAAATTCTCGTACGATCATTGTGCTATTAAAAATGATAACTTAATACTTATATATCATTCTCATGTCATTTTTAAAATAGCTAAAGTTTGTTTTAGGAGACGGAGACCGATGAGCCCACTACTCTGGCTACTGTAGAAGGTAAACTATTTAATACATAAAAGAGACAAAACTTCACACTCACAGCAAAAACATATTTAAATATTTGGCATGGCTTTATTAAATCAAATCATTGTTACCTTTTCTCTTTGAAGTTACGAAACGATTATTGGTTTCCTACTCTGGGTTAGTATCATGTTCCCTTAGTAAAAGACTATCTTTTTTTTAATTTCTAACTCCTAGATAGGGTTGACAACCTTTTTTGAGACAATATTAACTAAGCTACTTTAGAGTCAACTACGGAAGCAGCTACCAGCACTGTACAAAATAATGATCAGGGTGGAGGCGACGGACCTAATGATAAGTTGAAACTGAAGATCAGAAGAAAGAGAGCAGGTGTGTAATGATCCATTCATTATTTTAAGATATGTAAAGAATAAAATAAGCTACTGAGAAATGTAAGCATACATACAAACGGTATAACTATACTATATAATTTCTATATCTGAGCCTACACACAAAACTTTGTACACTTTATTAAAATGTATTTCTCGACTATTAAATTTGTAATATATATAACTGTTCATTTGTTGTATTTTCAGCCGGCCATGATCACCCCAAGTACCAGGATTACAATGGTAAGTGCATAACATTCACTAGAGCAGATTTTTAGTGTTAACTCAAGCAATACAGTCCCCATTCACTTTGAATAGAATCCGGGCGCAGCTGTGTCGTTGAATTCAAATATACATTTTGGGATATGCCTAAAGTAATTATATTTATATGTTATACAACTTTTTAGGAATTATTAGCAAAACTTGTAGCAATGCTGGAGCCCCTAATGGAGACTTTGAGTACACTCTTGACCTGAAAGTCACTACCAAAATGGTAAGAAACTTATTTATACTTAGAAAACAATATTGTTAGTTACAAAAATACCCAACTAGTTCACACTCCAAGCTGGTTTATTTTTGGTTTTTCGGAGAAAAAGGTTATTTTCAGAGTTGAGTTATGTAAAGTCTGCTATTAAAAATAAACCCCTAAAACTTAAAAAAGTAATAACTAAAATAGTTAATTAATAAATAGAATAATCTCTTATATTTAAGCCTATCACCGAGAAGTCGTGGAATGATATGGCTGTTAAACTACAAGACAAGTTAAGTGGAAAGGGAATAACATTCTATGAAGATATTAAGGTCGATGTTACCTATGTTTAATTGTAATTATGATATATTGTTTGTATATTAAGAAAATAAATAATATATATCATAGAAAATTTAGAGTAACTCTAATTACAGTAACAATACAAACGATTTTATGATTAAAGCTTCAAAAAATACCCTTTCCTTGGCCCGAAAAACTACAATTCAAGAGTATAACATATGAAATAAAATAAATAGACCGTAACACAAACTATACATATATTATACCGTACTCCAGACAAATATACATAAATACATTTAAATGCTGGCGCTTTTGATTTCTGCTAGAATACCGCAATAATTCTATTTTTTGATCAAAACACCAGGCATCTGCTTGATTTTCCTAGAATAAACAATAATAAAAGATACATTGTATGGTTAACAGAAGAATGCGTGGTTATCGAATATTATAAAATATGTAGGCGATATGTTGTAGCAGCTTTGCCAGTCCACCAGTTTGAAGTTTGCTTTGTAGAGAGCGCGGTTGCTTCACTTTCTAGAAATATTCAGTTTGGCCGTGGTCCACTTTTTGAAAATGTGAGGGGCCTGCGCGGAGTCCTCGTAAGCGAGATGTGATATGTTCTAGCCATGTGCTATATAATCTTAATCATGGTATCAAAAAATATAATTTATGACACTTTCATTGTATATATTAATAAAGTTTTTAACCTGGTAGGCCTCTCGAAAAATCTTTTACTATTTTAGAATGTTTCGAATCTCCTATATGGCTATAAGTTGGCTCTCTGTTATCTTTTTTGTTTCAAATGGAGTGCTTTGTTGTAATCGAGGAGCCGGTTCTGTTCCAGGTAGATGGACTAAAAATAAAGCCGGCTGCTATGTGCTTCAAGTACAAGATTGACCAAGAACCTAGGCCTGTAGCGCGGTTCACTTATGTCGGATTTGTGTATTATTCGGTTATTAATGAAGTATACCGATGTCGTTTACAGCTTACAAAATATGACCTTACTTTAATTTGAAGCCTCCAGGTTCCACTCCGGATAGTACTAAAGCCGCAGTCTCCTTAACTGTAGCTCCTCCAATTGGTTGGTCTTACAATACTCTGGGTAAAGTGACAACCTCCCAAGCAGTAAATGCAGCTCGAGCAAAGAAGAATATTGAAAGAGATGTTAACAGTGCGGTAGGTATAATTACTTCATCTTCCTAAAAATAGACCAGTTTCAACTGCAAACGTTAATCGCTGCTTCTGAAGATACTTAGCTAATAACCTAGGTATTGAAAAAGATATAAACTCCTTTTCTAAATCTCGAACAATAACACGGTTTGAGATGAACTAAAGTGTTTTACAATAGTTATAAACAAAACAAAAAAAACTACTTTCCAGATCAAAATGGTTTTAATGGAAAACAATTATTCGTTAGATTCCGTGAAGAAAATGTCATTGAAATCAAATCCAATAAACGCTTGGATTGGCGTTAACTGTAAGGAAGAGGTCGGTTGTGCTATATTTGATAAACATTCCACAAACTCCCTTAAATTAATGAATATAATACTTTGAAAGTATATAACCCATAACTTCTTTATAAAACAACTTATACACTTTAACAATCATTTAATTTCTGGCTACTTCTATTAGTTTTAAATATTTTTAACAATCTGCAATTATAAAAGGAGGGCTTGATTGGGCCTCCGTTTTAACTTGACTTAACTATGCTTAACATATTGTTTTATTTCAGATAGTTGAAGGAGCTGTTCCAACAACAACCAAATCTCCGACAACATTACCAACAGATTATAGCACGAGAGATGCGCCAATTGCGTCAACGGATTCTGGCACTACACTTTCGCCAACCGATTCCAGCACCTTGATAACGTCAACCGCTTCCAGTTCTTCAATTGCGCCAACGGATTCTGGCACTACACTTTCGCCAACCGATTCCAGCACCGCAATTGCGTCAACCGATTCTAGCACCGCAATTGTGTCAACCGATTCTAGCACCTCAATTGCGTCAAGCAAGCCTACAGACGATGAACCGCAAAATTCAGATGCTCTTATCAAAGATGTTGCTAGCAAAGATTGTAACAACGCTAAAGAGAACTTGAAGGAGATAGAAGCTGCGGTTGCTACTCTAGAAAAACTCAAACTAAATACGGATAAGCTCTTGACAGAACTGTTAAAGGCTGAAATTAATGTAGATGGGTCTTGTAATAATAACAGAGACAAAAGAGCGGCCAAGAATATTCCAGAGTATATGGAACAAAACGGTAAGATTTATATGATTAACATAAAAACTTAATCTAGTGGGATCTAGCAATATTTAAGTTCAGAAATATGAAATCTATTAAATAATATACAAAACTGTATCGGTTGCGCGGTGAAAATATAGTAGCGGTGTTGTATTTGTTAAAATAAAAACCAACTGTTTTCCAACCTTCGTTTTAAAACATTTATATAAAGAAATAACTACAAATGATCTACCGACTCATTTATTTAGGTATAATAAGTAAAAGTTGTCGTGGTAGACGAATTGGCTACAAATATGAACTGAATTTCATTGTAACGGTAAATATGGTAGGTTAGGCTACTCTATAAAACTTTAGTAAAAGATTCAGTTTGCTACAAAGAGGATAATCATTGGAGAATATTATATAATAAAGTTTACAGGAATTATCCGTTTATATATTATTTAGGCAGTACCCGAAAGTGTATGGAATGAACTGGCAATTAAACTACAACAGAGGTTCAGTGACAAAGGAATTGAATCATTTGACGATATTAGTATAGAAATAATGTAAATATACTTACTAATTAGTAATAATAAATGTTTCTCTTTTTCTGAAGATTTGATTAGCTCCTTATTTTAACACGCGAATACCCGTTTGTTAACTGAAGGAATAATTGTCAAAAAAGTACCGCGCTCAGTGTTTCGCAAATTAATGGCCGCCCATGAGCGACTTTAACAAAATACGTTGGCGGCTACTATGGGGCCCTGACGGCGCTTGCTCCAGAAACTACAATAAGAGTAGGGACGCTCAGGTAGTCAAATATTTCGCAATAAAATACTTAAAGGGACATAGGGGGACTATTTTGAACTTGGTCTCAGATTGTAGAGAATTTTTTTCTGATCTAGATGGAAATTTTTAAGAAAATTTCATTCATAGGTTAACGAGTTACAAATAAATAATTCAGTTCGCTCGCCACGTTACGAACTGTCGCTGCTAAACATCATACGGCGCATAACTCGCTTCAGGATAAATATTTTTCAACTTTAAAAATATGAGTTTGACCGGAAGAACGTTACCTTTACGATGGTGTTGTAAAGAAAATTGAACTACAATTTTAAGCAAGTTACGACCAATAATGCGGTTTGAAGCAGTAGCTTATAGTTAGTGCGTTTTGAGAAATCAGGAAAAATTCTTTTAGAATCCAATTTATCACAATACGTTGATCTATTAAAAGTGTTTGTTGTTGCAAGATGTTCAACTTTTTCACCAATTTTGCAATAAAAACTGTTTTTCTCTGAACATAGGGAGACCTATTTTGTATATTAGCATTGTATATCCCTATGTCCCTTAAATATATAAATATCTAAATCTAAACAATTTTGTTATAGGTAACTTACAAAAAGTGCTGGCTCAACTTCCACGTGGACACGAGAGAAGCAAACCGATTGAATAATAGACTAAACAATTTAAATTTATAATTTTGAAATCAATTATCATTTGCGAATAAATATTACAATTTAATTTGTTTTTGTATTTGCATACACACTTACATTCGTTAATAGGAGTACTTATAGTCGGTAGAATAATCCTTGCAAGGGGTTACGGTACGAACTGCAAATGTATTAGACCTTATTAGACCCTTTTTACTTCTTGAGAGACAGACCTCTCGCTACGATTAAAAAACGGATTAATACTATTTTTGTAAGGTCCTTAACAAACATTGTAAATCCCTCTATCAAAAAGTTAAGCTCTTCCCCTAGCGAGCTGAAACGAACAACTCATTTAGTATTGGGACAACGAGTATTTAACATAGCCAAAGAATCCTACTATAGCATAAGGGGCTGTTCAGTAGAAGTGAATTCTCATGTTCGACCATGCCGTGATTGAACATATATATATATATATAAATATATATATATATATATATATATGAACGTCGAACAACTCTACGATACCATAGTCCGCAAACTTCCAATTTTTACCGAAAAATTGGAAGTTCGTGATTAAAGCAGCTACATACCACAATACGACAGACAATACGTTGATCTATTAAAAGTGTTTGTTGTTGTAAGATGTTCAATTTTTCACCAATTTTGCAATAACAACTGTTTTTTTCTGAATTACATGAGTTAGCAAAATAGGTCTCCCTATGTTTTTTTTTTTTTTTTTTTTTGGATTTTTGGATTTTGGAGCAAAATTTTGGATATATACTTCCTTAGAACTTGATAATCGGAAAATTCTCTTTCTTTTGGGACGCTATGTGAAAAACCGTGCCACAGTCCCTTTAAGATATAAATATCTAAATCTAAAAACGTTTGTTATAGGTAACTTACAAAAAGTGCTGGTTCAACTTCCACATTGACACGAGAGAAGCATAACGATTGAATAACAGACTAAACAA
>JAQGAV010004213.1:0-10743 GCA_034691345.1 Phasmarhabditis papillosa | reverse complement strand
ACTACTATATAGTACATATCGAAGGTTAATTCGATAAGAGCGATTTGTTAGGTTTGCTAGAAATGTCTGCGCTCTCTACAGGCTGCAATGCTATAGCATACTCTCTCGCCGGTGTGCAATCGCTGATTCAAATACGCTACATGCAGGGGTGTCTTACCGTTTTACTTTTCCGAGGAATATTTCGCTTGATGGTATTGTATAATAGGAATCAGAAAAAATATAATGTTTTATACCGCAAATTTCTTCGTAAATATGAAAATGGAATTAGAAAACATAAGATTAGTTGTGAAAGTAAAATAACTTCAAGTGAAAACCCGATACTTTGGAAATTTGTGCACGAAAATTCGAGTGGTGTAAGTAGAGTATTCCAGCATTGAACTGTGGAAGTAATTTAGTTTTTGAGGATACTTTCCAATGTTCCAAAATATGTATTACCCGGGATAGTTGGAATAGATTCCTTCAGTCTTCAGAATAGTCTTAAGTTCCTTCAGCAACCCGCAAATACTCTAGAATTTACCTTCTAGGGTAATTGACGTTGCTAATGGACCGTAGACACTGAAGGTTGGGGTGCGGTTCATTCTTTAAGGTGTCTTATTCCCAGAATATTGTAGCAAAGTACAGTATCATTTAGCTGAATAAGGGATAGTAGTAGTGAATATCCATAGAAATAACTAACGGGATTTTGGGGTATAGGGTCAAAACAGAGGGATGGGGACAAAATAGAAGAATATTTGTGACAATGGAGCGAGTGTTTGACTTTAGCGCGCTGTATACGGTAGCGTCGCTGAATTTCTCACGCCTACATAAAGAGAGTCTATTATTGTTGTGAGATATTTATAGTAAAGTTATGCAAACTACACAATTCTATGGCATAGTCAACTGAATTTGAAATATCTAAAATATTGTGAGAGTGAAATACATAAAACTGTCAACCGGCCTTGCCCGGCATGGGCCTAACATTTTAAAGAGGGAAACAAATTTCTGATCGGTAACACTCGGGGTAGGCGAGCGAGCCTGGCCTTGAAAACATCATCATGGCACACCATGACTGGGCTACACTGAAGTGAAAAACTGGGAGACTCGGGAAACCAATTTTCAGGTGATAACTAAAACTCCAAACTATCTCTATTTGATCATTTAACAAAAACAATAAATGTATTGTTCTGAAACATTCTAGAAACATATCCTGCAAACTTAGTGAAATAAAACAGAAAGATTTAATAATGTCAATCTTTTTTCCTAAAAGTCCTTAATACATTTACCTTTGCACTACAGTTGGAGACGCAGGAAATATCTCCGAAACTTGGTTTATCTTCTAACCTCAAGTAGTAACCAAAAAAGTTACATACTGTAACATATAACTAATTGATGGTATTCAGATTTTCCTGGATAACTGTAATCTATGGTGTGATATATCTATTATTGATTAATTCTAGACAATTAATTGCTGGCCCTGACTCGTGACTGTATCCAGACCTCGAACAGGGTCGGGCCGGGCTTTTGGGAATAGTCGCCGGGCCGGGCTTTTGGGAATAGTCGCCGGGCCGGGCCTTGAAATTTTTCATGGGGCTGAGCCGGACCGGTCTTTTTGTAGTATATTCAGCTAAAAAGTGTCAAATCGGGTGTAACAATGGGGAATTCTCGGATTTTCGGATCGGGTTTGGAAATTTTTTGGTCAAGCCGCCCCGAAGCCCGGCCGCGCTCGGTTTTACGGAGACTCTATCCTATAAAAAGTTTTACGGAGCTGTGTGATTGGTGATGTTATCGTTTGATCTCTTAATACTTGAAAAATACATATAGTTCAATAATTAATCAACTAATGTTTGTGAAAAAAATTTGACCAGTGGCCATTATTCAAGATAAGAAAAGCAAAGCGTGACGCTTTGTCCGTCGTGAGCGATAGAAGTAAACATAACGTCTAGGACTCTGGACGAAACGAAATAGTTCACGCAAATTATTGATTTCTTGATAACTTTGGTATTAACTAATCTATTATATATACTCTATAACTTTATTTTTCACTACTTAATCATATTTTTCAATCTACCCATAGTAAATTATTACTTAATATGTACTTGTATACACTGAAATTCAATACTTGTTAGGTAATACTTTAATTCAAAATATTATAACATAAAGGCTATAGATTTAACAATTACTTTATTTAATTATAGGTTTTTTAGCATTAATTATTGTTCGATAAAGGAATTCTTCTGCCTGGAGCTCGTTTTGTTCGAATAAGATGGCCGATTGTGAGTTAACATTTTGCTACTGTATTCCACGTTTTCGCGGATATACTGCTAACTTACAAGTTATAGTCGGTGGACTAATCAAGAGGTTACGGTACGAACTACAAGTTTTTTACAGCTTATTAGAGTAATTAGAGCAAAGATCTGCTCTATTTTTAATTCATTAGACCTTTAACTGCAAGCGATTAGTCCGCCGACTATACTGTCTCTCGCAGAACCTAACAATGTTCAAATTTGTGTAATCATACGAAATCTTCTCCGGTAATTGCTATTGAACTGTGAAGTTTTTGAAATATTGCAAGAATTCAGAGCGAACATTTATAAACAAACCAATTTATTTATAGTCCATCTTAAAACCTAGGTTTCCAGCGCGGTATAACGAGCGGGGCGCAGTGTTATAAAAGTGAACGTAACATCGGTCGACTTGGTGCATTTTCCACAAAAGTACATTCATTTTTTATAACACGGCGCCCCGCTCCTCGTGATACCGCGCTGCAAACCTAAGTCTTGAGATGAACTTTATAAAGAAAAATTATTACCATTTTTTCTCAACGTCTTTCAGCTTCAAAACAACATTTATGTAGCATTTGTGGATTTACTTCTATGAACTATGATTCGATGCTATCTCACAAAAGGCAGCATAAAAAGGATAAAATCGACGAGACCTGCTCAGAATGCAAGAAACACTTTACGGTTAGTATATGTGATTTTTGGCAGGGATAGTAATTTCGCGGACCGGCAACATTGACTAGTCCGCGTTTTCGCGCGCTAGTACTCGGCCGCGCTCCAATAACGTTTGCAGTTCGTACAGCATACCCTTGCACACGAATTTTTGGAATATAGGGTGTTTCCGCCAAAGATCAAACCATTCAACATTCGGACTTAACCGAGAAGCCAAATACTAAAACTAGCTCGGTCGTCTACAGTGTTAAACAATATTGCACTTTTTCAGGATAAGTTTCTTTTCAAGATTCATATCAAGGAGCACGATGACTACAGACACTTTGTGTGTGATCTATGTGGACAAAAATTCATAACCAAGAAAGGTCTACGAATACATGAAACTACTCATGAAGGTACGGGTTCAGTAGTATCTATATAAATATTTTACATACAGTCTGTTTCAAAACTTAGACTGCAAGCGCGGTTTGTAGTTAACGTGCCGAGATAACGGACTTCCCCTTCAAAAGTGCAATTTTACGCGAGCAACATTTCTTTTTCCCTTATAAAGCCAGTTATAGCGGCACGTTAACTACAGACGGTCGTCTAGGTTTTAAAACAGACTATAAATGAAGTGATCACAATTTTCTTAATTCAAAATATAACATAAGCAGTTTTCCATGAAAATATGTGCTTTAAAATGTGAAAAATAGTTTCGTTACGGGTCCATTATTTGATAGGTCTGACCCAGAGGCAATACGAACTTTGCGCCCCAACATTTGCGCCCCAGAACTTTGCCAAGGAAGAATGCCATAAATTATTCAATATATAGTTTTCTTCAATACTAGGCTTAGTTATAAGGGTTTGTAACTGAAAACCATACTGCTTTTGAAACATAGGCTTAGATGTGACGATTGCACAACCAAATTACACCGTTTCTCAAGAAATTAGGTTTAGTTGTCGGGGCCCAAAGTTCTGGTGCGCAAATGTTGGGGCGCAAAATTCAATCCAACGGCCCACAAGTATGGTTGGCCGGCTCGTTGCAGCACTAAGTATATAAAAAATGCTTGACTTTAAAGTTTTAGTTGAGGAAAATGTTGAATGTCCCATGTGTAGAAAAAAGTTTGACAATTGGAAGACGTGCGAACGACATCAGCTAATTCATGAAGTAAATAAGGAAAAGTACGAAGACTGCAACTGTGTATATTGCGAAGAAGAGCTTCATGTGAGTTTATGCAACTAGCATATCAACCGATTTCTTTTGATCAATAATGCACACAGACCTCTCACGGAAGGCCCGAGCCCGGCCCGGTGTAGATATGTTAAGGCCCG
Organism: Phasmarhabditis papillosa; assembly: GCA_034691345.1. Lineage (NCBI taxonomy): Eukaryota > Metazoa > Nematoda > Chromadorea > Rhabditida > Rhabditidae > Pellioditis > Pellioditis papillosa. Next base: position 6,502 of record JAQGAV010004213.1, on the reverse strand, counting down.
TCCTATGGGTATACAAGGCACTGGCAAATCGATTTTTTTTTGTATAAAAAGACAAAATATAGGAATTTTTGAAAATTTTCTTTTGATATAGTGTTTTATTACCATGATAAACTCATAAAAATAGCAAAACTCAATTACTGAAGGATTTGAACCCTTTACCCCCGCTTCATGACCTGAGTCCACAATAATTGTGACTTTTTGATGTCATGTAGGCCCGGGAGGTCTGAATACACCAAATAAAATAATTCGGTCAAGTTTTTCAGAATCCCCGTTGTTAGTAATATCTGTTCATCCGTGTTACTATGCAACAAAGGCACATATTTTAGTTTGCATCTTTATTTTATGTTCGACCGAGCAAAGCTCCGAATTTATCCAAATCCTATTTGAGTCGTAATTGTAGGATCAGCAGAGTTTCTTCGATCACATGCTAACTCATCCTGATTTTGATGCTGCTAACGGTAGATATGGCTGTCCGCACTGCGGTTACACTAACCACGTCTATTCATCTTTAGTGAGGCATATCGCTACACACTCAGGTACAAATAACCCAGCATTTTATTCACATTTTTTGACTTTCACAAAATAGGATAATTACTAATGCACAACATGTTGAAACAGTCATTATCTGTCGGTTAAGAAAAGGCCCACAAAAAAAGGGGTCTCGCAACGAAAGCTCAATCCCTTAATTTTTAATGCATTTTCTTACAATTTCTGCATGATTACTGTAGCTTTTGGCACAGTTTCGGCACAATAGAGCACACTCGCAGGTTTTGGCATTTCGCCTAACCGATGAGTTCAACATATTGTGAATATCGTCTTTCTCAATACCTAGGTTTTCAGCTCGGTTTCACGAGCGGGGCGCAGTGATTTGAAAATGAATGTACTTTTGGAGAAAACGCACCACGTCGACCGATTTTACATTCATTTTATATGACACTACCCCCCGCTCGTCATACCGCGCTGGAAACCTAGGTCTTGAAATAGACATATAATGCAGCAAAAAGGCAACTTTTCGACATCACTTGGTCTGAAAACATTCATTTGTCTTTCACTTTTTCTTTGATTTATGACTATTTTGTTAGTATCACATTTTTTATATTTCAGACGATCGAGAATTTCAGTGCAAAATATGTCAAAAAACGTATAGAAGCGAATCTTCAATGAAATATGACGAGAAGCGACACGGCCGTAAGTATTTGACCTTTTCTCTTGAATATAATTTAAAGTAGCGATCTGACAAATTGATAAAAATTTATCGATATGAAAAGAAGGAAACTCTGCCGTCGCTATAGTCTATAACAAACAAATGACCGCAGAGCGCGGTGGTACACGTGGACTTCCGCAATTGCGTATTTCTCTTTTTCTCGACATGATAGAAAATAAAACTAATACAATAATATTTTTCTGACATCAAACAAAAAATTGCTCATCGAACCATATAATGGTTTTCCAATTTTACAGAACTAGCGATAATCTTACACAACACCGCGCACTGCAGTCTCATTTTTGTTATGGACTATAGAAACCTGAACGCGGGAGCGGCCTCGGATAGTTTAGTCGAAACTTTTGAATTCTCAACCTCAAACCGTTGTATAGATCTGTAACCGTATCGTCTGTGGTTTTCTAAACATTCTTGTCAACATACGAACGTTTACCTTCCTATCGTGAAATATACAATATTATATTTCGAAAGATAAAAATATCTTTTGAAAAAGTTTTTTTTCTCAATTTAGAGGACCGAAGTTTTCCATGCCACGTCTGTGGAATAGTATTCAAAGACTCACCCTACTACATATGGCATCTAGATAATCATTATGATGGAAATGGCAGCGTGAAGTATTCATGCAAATATTGTAATTTAGACATCGAGGTCAGTCAATAGCAGACCTCTCAAAAGGCCGGGCCGGGCCGAGGCCGAAATAACCAAAAATTAAAAAGGCCCGGCCTCGGCCCTAATTCTGAGGCCGCCTTGAGAGGTCTGGTCAATAGACCCACAGCAAAGTACTATCTTTTCAAGCAGGGCAGGCCCGGGCCGAGTTCCCCAAATGTCGGCCTCCCTAGTCTATTTCACAACATTTAGGCGAATATTTTTCAAAAAAGTTAGTTTTCAGTGCTATTTTTTGGCCTTAATCTTAAATTGTATACAATCTTTACCTATTGATGTTTTTGGATATTATTTATCAAAATATTCACCTAAATCAGTCGGTTTTTTCACAAAAATTATTCACGTACTTTGCAAATTTTCGGCCCTGGTCCGTGAAGTTCGCAGCCCTGTTTTCGAGTGTATATTTGAGTTGTTCAGTATGCAAATAACTCCCGCACACTTTAAACATTTTGTAATGCTCATAACTTTGTTCAAAATTGATGTATTAGAAGAAAACTAGAAAATTATTTTGATGTACGGTGCCTTCAAAATTGAATTACCATACGGTAGATAATATTTTCTTGAGGGCAAAGAAAACTTCCAACTACATTACCTAATGCATTTCGAGCAACGCCAGTTTCAATGTGATGTTTGTTCCAGAAAATTTCCAACAAGAGAATCGTTGCTGCGACATAAATCGTCTATTCACAGCGGTAAGTATTCCAATTTAAAGGGACTGTGAAACGGTTTTTCACATATCGCCATAAAAGAAAGAGAATTTTCCGTTTATCAAAAAGTTCTAAGGACGTATATATTCAAAAGTGTTTGCATTCGAGATATTTCAGTTCAAACGTGCGCGCTCCCATTCATTTTGGTTCATTTTGGCTCGGGTTACTGTAGCTTGCACTTTTAAGTTATAACAAGAACTTGGTTGAGACGGCGCCTACTTTTGTTTAAAGGAGCGTAATTAAGTTCAAAATCATATCAATCAATTATAAGTATTCCCCAGGTTCGATCCCCGGACTGTGCACTAGTCTTGCGAATCTTTTCAAAGTGAAACATATAGTTGGGTTTTCACCCAACCTTTTTCTTAGTTTTGCATATCTAACCAAATTCATTATGACTAGTTTTCACTTAACATTGAAAATGTTTAGGAATTCAGTGTAGCAATTGTTGAAGTTGCCAAAGATAATAATGGGATGGAACACTGGGGGATCAGTGAAGTTTCAAAATTTCGACGCATTCTCAGACACATTCCTGAAAAAATCGGCTCGAAACCCGGGCTGAATCCTGAATTCATATATTGTAGAGACATATGTGTCACGTTACCCTAATATAAATGATGCCCTGAAGCCACGCTGAATGGTTGAATGGCCACGCATATTGTTTCTATAATCTATTCACTTCAGATTCCAATTCTCTAAACTGCAAACACTGTGACAAATGCTTCAATAATCTTAAGGAGTTAAGAGATCACACAGAGACACATGAAAGTTAGTTGCCGTTTAGTTTTAAGGGTCGAGCCATCAAGATTCAAAAATCTAGCAACCACCAAGTTTTTCTGTATTATATAGTAAAACAAGAACTAATTTCAAATTTAATATAAAGAGCACTGATATAACGCCAGTGCTAATTTTGCTCTTGGATATTCTTTCGATTTATTACTATAGTTTTCTATAGTCGGCGGACTAATCGCTTGCAAGGGATTACGGTATGAACTGCACATTTATTTGTGTTCAAGAAAGCAATTGGAGCAAATCTATGCTCTAAATCAAATTTGTTAGACCTTTAGCTGCAAGCGATTGGTCCGCCGACTATATTCATCAATTATCATGCGGATTCAAACCAAACCAATGTGAGCAAACAAGAAACATATATATTTTACAGACGAGAGAATAATTCCATGCAGAATTTGTGACGTCATGTTTACATCAACAGCGGATGTCTGTCAACATGAAAAAAGACATAAAACAAAAGACGGATCAATTAATTTTAACTGCCATTTATGCGAACGTAAAATGACGGTACGTATATGCAGAGCCACGCATTTTAAAGGCCGGCTTGGGCCAGGCCCACATTTTGAGGAGGCGGAGATAGGCCGGCCCGGGCAAATCACGCCTTTTTAGGCTTGTGACATCACATTGTTTACCAACACCTTCATCAAACACTATCAATATTATCTTCTGCTCAATTTTGGCATGATGGTTGAACCAAGGGAACCCAAGCAGGCTGGCCTGTACGCAGCCCTGTGTACTTGTTAGTTAGACTTGACGGTTGAAGTTTTAGACTAAAAGATCAAAAAACGAACAAGAGTTGCGCATCCGGCTGATATAATGCTTTCACAGTGACGAGCCGGGCCCGTGGTTTGCCTCTGAGATACATTATTTTCTTAACAAGGAAATTTATGGCCTTGATCGGACTCCGTGTTTAATATTTTGTCATTTAAGAAGTTCTATCTTTTTAGGGCTAATTTGCAATAATTTAAATCAGAAACTCTTTTTCCATATATACACAATTCTTGAAACCAAATGTTCCTCTAAAATATTCAAATGTTTTAGAACAAAGAGGATTATAAGGTGCACTACGAAGAACACTACGAGCAGAGAAGGTACCAATGTGAATTCTGCAAATTAAAGTTCTTCAGCCGAGGCACGATGGGAGTTCACAGAATGAAAAAGCACAATGGCAAGTATTAGGTTGTTAATCAAGTTCAAAGTTTTAGTTTTTCAATTTTTTGTGTTCAAGTTGAACTTGATTCAAGTTTAGTTCAACAATACTAGCAAGAAATCATTGCCTTTGTATTTTGCTTGCTATTTTTTTTTGCTTGCTGATATTTACGGCTCTGTTCACAAATACTTACGTTGGCTCCCTGCTGCCCGTTCCTAGCAGAAGTGGTTATCCGACCCGGCCTGATATCTTTGAGCCCAGGCCGGGCCGGGCGGGAATGTGGAAAACTAGGCCGGGCCGGGCCATGGTAGGCCAGTTTTCAAGGCGGATCCTTTTTTTAAGGAATTAATAATATTTTGGAGCCCAGTCTGGCCCAGGCCCGCCGGCCGGATAACCACCCCTGGTTCCGAGAAAGCAAATTGTGGCAAATTGAAGCTAGAAGCATGTATATACCAATTTTATATACAAAACTAGTGCTAGTCAACAAAATTTGCTCCTGCCTGATTTAAGGTCCAAAAGATATGTAACCAACGCATCCGACTCGACTCGAGATTTAGCCAATCCGTTTTTGTGTATATCTAACAATAAGTATCCACTATTTAGCTCCAGTTCAATGTGAATTTTGTTCCCATCAGTCGCCGAAGGTTGCTGAATTGAGGTTGCACGAGAGGGAAAGTCATCCAGGTAGATAATTCTTATCTATTTAATCGTTTTCATTTTTTTAAATGCTTAAACAATAGACTGTTAAGAATATTTTTGATCTACATAGGTACTCTGTTACAGCTATAGCCAGCGCCATGAGTAATGATGAAGCGTAAAGAATTCAACGATAGTCTGAGCCCCTTTTGCGAGCACCGCGCCAGCATCTGGCGGTTACTATCTGTTCAATACAAGTTCGCGCGGGCAATTTGCCTGCAGGTGCGGTGTTAAAAATCCTAAAAACTGTCGGCGCTGACTATATGAGTGAACGAGTGAATTATGTATTATCATGCCGGTATCGGAACATTAGAGCAGTACAAATAAGATCGCACGGAGCAGAATTTTTCTGAAGGCCGACCAAACAGATAACAAAGCTACGTGATCTTAACAATTTGCAATTGTCGACTGTCTCCAAATTGTCTGAAAGCTATAGTCCATAACAAAAGAGACTGCAGTGAGCGGTGTTGTTTAAGGTTAAAAAAACGCTCTTTCTGTGGCACATTAAATAGATTATAAAGACTATATATATCTTCAGATGAAAGACTACTTCACTGCAAATACTGTGATGTTAGAGTGTTCACCAGCAAAGATAAGGCCATTCACGAAAAACAACATTTCGACAAAAATGGAGTTCTAAGATTCAAATGCGAAATTTGCGGTAAAAAATTGAAGGTATGTTAGTTTTGGCCTGTTTGCCAGTCAAGACTGAAATGCACAGTTGTTTATATTGTGGTTTTTGTTTCAGCCAAAGGTGAACTTCTCTCAAAACTTCTAGGCCCGGGCCCCACTATTGCAAAACTCCGAAATTTTAAATTTAAATTTTTTTTTGGATATTTTTGAGCATTATTGATCGGTTTCGAAAAAACAATGTTTCACAAAAGTACGACCCGTGCCAGCCCTGTTTTTGGCAAAAGCAAGGTGCTATGCGGATATTATCTGATTTTGTGTTAAATTATTTGTTATAGTTTTATATAGTCTGTCTTCAAACCTACCACCCGCGCGCCGTTGCAGAGATGGGAAGCGAGCGCCTAAATTAAATTAATTGTTGGCTGGGGGCCAGAGCTGGTTATCCGGCCCGGCCTTCCCGGCCCGGCCCGGCCTGAAATTTTGGAGGTCAGGCCGGGCCGGGCCTGGTAAAGCCGGTTTTTCCTCAGGATCCCGGATTTTCATGATTAAATAAGCAAATTTTGGGTTTTTATTTTTATTTTTTGAATTAACCATTTCTCAGCACAAGGAACTTATTAAAAAATAACAAAACATAATGGTTCCGGG
>JAQGAV010004212.1:0-10746 GCA_034691345.1 Phasmarhabditis papillosa | reverse complement strand
AATAAATTCTTATTTTCGTAGTTTAATAAATATAAAATATACTATATAGTTAAACTAAAAAAACATCCAGTAATTTGTTATTATAGATATTGACTATACTTTTCAACCACAATTAAAAGCGACTAATAACCTTGGAGATAGTCTCTCATTTTATATGGTTGAGTTATGTAACAATTAATCTATCAACTAACAAACCTTGGAAGGCATAACCATATATTTATCAGTTCCTTCATGCAACACTTCGCCTTCTTTCCATTCATAGTTTCTACGCTTCTCACCTTCTAGAACGATAACGGACTAAATTGGATAAGTTATACTTTCAGTCACAAAAGTGTCATGTCGAGTCATAATAGGGCCATGATTGGTGCCAGGGGTTAGTAACCTGGTTTTTAGGTCTGCGGCGCCAGCTAGTTGGGGGGCCGCTAAGCGGAATCCAGATGAACTTTATAATAACTATAGTCGAATTCTAAAGCAAAGAGACTCCGTTCAAAAATTAAAGGTCCATTTTATAAGACCTTTCCAAGTTTGCAAAAATACGCACCTTTCTACTAATGAATGATTCACTTCTATTAGTTTGTATTTTAAAGACATGTTGAACAAAATTACGATTATTATTATTATTATTATTATTATTATTATTATTATTATTATACTCAGCTATATTTTCCTACTATTAAAGTTTTCTTCAATAAAAGTAAAAGATTACAAATTGATTACTTCTGATAACAAGAAATCATTTTCTCATTAGGCGAGTAAAAGTAAAAGTTTCAGAAAAGAAGGTCAGTGATTGTTGGTTCTAATTTTCATATATTTTCAATAGTCACTCAATTCGTCATCAGTTACTCTAATACTTACATCACTATCGGTACTAATTATTATTGTATTGTTGTTATTAGACAGAGTATGATTCCACGTTTCGGGCTTTACATCTGAGAAGTTTGCGAAGACTTCGGCTAACGTCTGCTTGCTCTCTACTGAAATAGAAGGTTTATTTTAAATTCATTAATTAAAATATTTCCGTTTTTTACGGTTCTATTCTCTCGAAGTCTATCCTTTCCGGAATTCATGGAGCTTTATAGATTAGATAACTTTGAGTTGAAAAGTCCACGTTTATCAGTTTCTATTAAGCTTCTGTGGAACAATAAAACTAGATTTGTTCTTTAAGGAACCCTTGACAGAAATAAAAATCAACTATAGTCTATCTCAAGACCCAGTTTCAAGCGAACTACTGACATTTGGCTCCCAAAAGTTAGCATTAGACCGCGACTCTACATATTTACACTTTTCTGAGATTAAACCCTGAATGAAATACTTTACTTTTGGATATAGCTTCGCTTCCTTGTAAATAGTATACTAAGCATGAATCAGCTACTAGGCTTCTGGGTGCCTAAGCGGCGCTATGGCGCCCATTTCTATAATTTCACTTTGACGCTGGACGCGCTCTAATACAAATTCATGTGTTCCACTTACCCTGGTTACACCCGTCATCTTCAATATTGTGAGTTCCATATCCCTCACAGCATTCTTGTATCTTTGTAGTTTCGGTGGCTATCTAAACATACAACATGGAAAATCCTTCAATATCAACGTAGTATACCAGTAAATCTATGAAAACCAGTAAATACCCATAAATCATAAATCGTTTTCAAAGTAAGCAGTTTTTAGTTTCTAGTTTGTCGTATTACCATCCTACTTACTAGAGATGACCATCAGGATTGGGCAGTAACCGATCAAGTGAGCTCGGCTCTACTCTCTTTTTAAATTGGTTTAGGCTGTGCGGCTCTCATCTTTGTGAACGCCTGAGCCTAGAATGCCAACCTACTGAGGGGCATTTTTAGCGCTAGATTCAAAAGCTATAGTCGACGGATGTTTTACTTGCAAAGGTATACGGTCAATTTTGTAAAGGAGCGCGGATACTAAGGGGTAATAGACTGAAGCCCAAACAGATTAGCGCTCCTGCGCAACATTCGGAGTCCTTTACCTGCAAGCAATTAGTCCATGGACTATATCCTTTAAAAACAACCGTTTTAAAACAGTACCACGCACTATCAACTACTGGTTTAGGTAGTGTTACCGGGTTTAACTGACAACTTGTACTTAACTAAGGAATGTTTAAAAACTTGTTGCGGTTGTTCAATTGTTCGAATGACCGCATCGAATAAGCGAATCTTTTAAACTAACCTCTTTTAGATAAATATTCTGTAAGCAGACTTTAGCCTGAGAGAAGAGAGTGCATTTCTGTTCAGTTTCATGTATATGATCATCTTTTGAGATTTCTTTGTTAACTTCGCGAACGCAGATGTGAGGTCTGTATAATTAACATATAAAACCAGAGTAGATAGATAATTTCGACTTTTAGAATGATTCCCGAAAAAAATTGACTTTTTCTAAATACTCGCCGGAATTTGGTCTTTTGACAAAGACTATATTTTACATTTGGAACACATATCTTAGGCTTAGACACCCGGAAAACACTGATATTATTCCGGAAAAGAGTTTTGCAAAAAATAACGTGAAACTTGGATTAATTTAATAAAGTTTTTATTTTATTTGAGATAGGTGCGCTATCTATATGATCATTATAGTAGTTGGTATATCAACAATCCATTCAATTTTGCCAGTTTGTCTCGAATTCTGAGCCTTTGTCTTTTGAACTTGGGGGAACTGTCGCATATCCCGGAATTTAGTCTAGCGGCTAGGGCAGCGTTCTGTGTTTTCGTGAGTATATGATGATGTTGCTTTGACTCCAGTAGCTGCAAAAAGTTCGAAACACCAGCTGCCTCCGAAGACGTTTATATCAATTATTAAGTAAAGACTAGAAATCTTTGTCAGAGACCAAATCAGTTTCTAAAACAAGCTTCCCTTGTTACTCAAATTGGTTGCTTTCAACTTTTAAAATAAGGCTGAATATTCCCCTCGACTAACCCCTGTAGCATTTCATTTTCACTAGCTCGAATTCTCTTCATATCTCTGAGCATACTGCTCATTGGACTCATCAGACTACTCATAGGATTCATCATGGAGCTCATTGGATGTCTCTTTGTATTCCCTTCAGCCGATTCCACATCTGAAGGTGTGATACTCATGCCAACCGAAAGAATACCGGGAAGAGCGCTCTAAATCAGGTAAATAATTATTTGAAATCTAGCTTAAGTATGGATTTCGAAATATTAAAGAATTATTTTCAAATCTTTTAACAGTTTAAACCGTGGTTTGAAAACCTTGAATCGATTTCATCGACTTGCTAGAGGCATGCTTAAAGAGATGAGTCAAATTTATCTAACTATCTATAGTTCTATTCAAGAATAATAATATAGTGTTAAAAAAAGAATCTCGTTTAAAATGGCTCTGAAAGCATTCGAAAACCGAAAATATAAGCAAAATTATCTTAAAATACGCAAGTAACACTCCATTATTCATCTTCAATCAGACTCTATAAGGTTGTTTCAGTTCTGTTATCTCATAAATTCGCTTTCTATTGAACATTTTTATCCTTTTGTAGTATTTGGAATGTATGACTCTATGTTCAAATACTTTTATAACTAAACCTACCAATATGGCGAATGGATTTGGTGCCCGGCCACCGCTCTAAAAATACATAGTTTAGTTACAATAACACCGTTAGAAACAATATTTTTCACAGGAGAGATTTATTCAACAACTATAGTCCATCTCAAGACCTAGGTTTCCAGCGCGATATCACGAACGGGGCGCAGTGTTATAGAAAATGAATGTAAAATCGGTCGACGTTGTGCGTTTTCTCCAAAAGTACATTCATATTTTATAACACTGCACCCCTCTCGTGATACATCGCTGGAAACCGAGGTCCTAAGATAGATTATATATCCTTGTGAACTATTTTAGTTCTGAAATGTTTTCAACTTTTTGAAGGCAACATTTTGCATAACAAGTAAGCCCACATATACCTATTAAAAAACCTATATTCAATAAGATGCCACAGTAAATGTTTCAATCTAACATTTGAGTTAACAAAAGAAAAATCAATTAATCGTCCATAGTAAGCTATACTTACTTCAATGTTATTCAGTGTACTGTTTACTTTTGCGAATATACTCCTAACTCTTTCGTCCAATTTTTCCCTTCTGTCGTCGGTGGATCCAAGGACATCTCGAGAATGCTGAAAATAACAATCGGTTTTAAATCAGCCAATTGAAAAAGACCATTTACACTTAATTGTATTATGATTTTTTTAAAGCTATTCAATATTTTCTCAGAAAGCTGATTTTCTCAGTTTTAATTGTTGAGTACAGCTGATATAGTCTATAACAAACAAAGGACCTTAGAGCGCCGTGGGATACATAGGCTGCCGCAATTGCGTATTTGCCTTTTCCTGGACATGATACAAAATAAAACTAGTACAATAATATTTTTCTGGCAACAAACAAAATTTTTGCATCGAATCATATAATGGTTTTCCAATTTTGTCACAGAACGAGCGATTTTACAAACGTTATACAACACTGCGCACTGCAGTCTTCTTTTTGTTATGGACTAAATCAGTTGTAATTTCTGGTATGCTTCATAGGTTTTTATAAATCTATTTACCCGAAGACTGAATAATATAAAAGGAACCGTCTTTGCTCAGAAAATTGCTTAATCAATGGCCCCGCCTCATAGAAGTCTTTTATTCTTGTACTGCGAGTGATCCAGAAAACAATACTTTATCGGGATATGTCCCATAGCTCCCAACTTACCTCATCCGAATCATCCGAATCAGAGCAACACACCAATGATGCGACAGTCAATAGTAATATTAGTATTCTCATCTGAAACTAAGATTATCGATTTTTGAAAAAAACAAATGACAGTAAAAGCAAAATACAAAATGTTTCAAAGTGCAGCAAGACAACGAGAGTTAGAAAAAACCAATGCATCAATAAATTTGCATACAAAATATAGATGAAAACTTATCCACGACATGCTTTCCAAACGGGCCGGGCCAGACCTCTCAGAGCCGGACCTATCAGAGGTCAGGTCCCGGAAGTCACTCGGGCCCGACCCGGCCCGGCCCATTCGAGAGCTCTGGGGCCGGGCCGGACCAAACTTTGCTTAGTCTGATACACGAAGTACTGTAAATTCTATGAAAATGACTAAAACAACTTGTTGACCTTGTTGGGTTGTTACTTGCCTACTAGTAAAGAGAAGGGTCAATTACGCTAGTTGATGACTCAAAAACTAGTTTTCCCAATAGATAGATCGGTAAAGAATGGATGAGGTCGCCCTTAATGGTGTAAAAGTCAATTCCATTTTTAGATAACAGCAAGCTAAATTGACCGAAAATTTATGAAAACGGGTTATGTGATATTGCCGAAACTTTAGTATAGTCCAAATCAAATTTCCATTATATGGTTCGATGCGCAATTTTTTGTTTGATGTAAGAAAACTATTATTGTACTAGTTTTATTTTGTATCATGTCTAGAAAATGACTAATACGCAATTGCGGAAGCCTATGTATACCACCGCAGGGTGGCGAATGGTCAGCCATTTGGTTTGTTATAGACTATAGAAGATAACTTTTGCTGGCCTACCAAATCCATGGCAGATTTGTTTTTTGGTATTGTTGCTGAATATCAGTAAAAGAATCTACAATAACAAATGGAGGCTAGAAAGTCAGAATTGGCCACATTCCTCCTCCGACAATACGAGTATCAATTATAAACGAATAACAAACGATAATTTTTTGTTCTTTAATTGTAATTTCGGAAAGAAACATTTATTATTATTATTATTATTAATATTAATATTCAAGTCGGTGCGTAAAAAGTACTGTTGAGACCAACTCTCCCAAATGGGTGCATCGTATTCGAAACATGAACTGTTACAAAAATATAATTCATAGTCTTGTTTTGTCTACTCAACTATGATAGACGGATATGACTATATATTACCGCCCATACTTGTACTTGACCCATTTTGCGCTGCGATGATAAAATGTGACCGAATGACAAAGAAGGATGGAGGTCGTTCCGGATATGGGCAGGGAGGTCGATCCACAATGATACACTATAATAATCCATGTTTTGCACATAATGCTAGAACTATATGGAATATCATTGGCAAATATATGGTAAACGAATCTGTGGAGAATCAAAAGAAAACTTTTGAAAGTCCGGTTTGTCACAAACAAGCAGCCACTGAGGCTGCACTGAATATTTATACCTGTTCGATCCTGTTCCTGAATTTCCACTTCTAGCGATACTCTAGAATAATTGAAGGTTGGGAGGCCAAAAAAGCAAATTTTCTTATCATCATCTGCATCATCTATAAACACTGTAACAAAACTGTTTGTATAAGTTATTCCCACTAAATCTGAAAGCTGCGACATCTACTTTTCGAGAATGTTACAGATTGTAAATGTGCTCAAAAACAAACGCAAGTGATTCCTAAAGAGTCATTTTAGTCATTGTATTCGAGGTTATCTCACACAGTCAATTTCAAATATGAATCCTGAACAATTTTTGGAATGCAAAATTGATTTTCATGCTTCTTTAATCATTGGCAGCGTTATCTGTTTATTAAACTCAGATGAGCAGAGGCAGAGTGTAAGCTCACTCTGCCAGTGTGACACCCATGGTGAGATGGCCGAGCGGTCTAAGGCGCTGGTTTAAGGCACCAGTCTCTTCGGAGGCCTGGGTTCGAATCCCACTCTCATCAATATGTTTTGCAATTTTTGGAAAAAAGCCGCAAACTTTTAACAGTTATACAATGTATTGTTTAACTGATACAATACAATGTACAATGGATAAACTAATGAAATTACATTATATTTAATGTTTACTTTGCAGCAGTTTCCCTATTGTTGACGATGAGCGGCTTAATTCTAGTTTACTTCTCGCCGAGCAGAAGAGATTATTTGTTACCGGCATATTTCGGCCGCAGCGTGGAGTTAAAAAAAAGAAATATCATCCGGTTTCCAAAGGATTCGGAATGATACCGCCGACAGGCTATAACTCCATTTTGTACAGCAATCACATTATCTCATTCTGCGAATACAATTGAAGTATGTAATGTAATTTATTGTGATTCATTATTTATAGTTGTAAGTTGACTAAAACAGCATATTAGCAAACAACACGTTTGCACAATTGTGTCTATCGATTTATCTGATAGGAAGAGTGGTCAGAAAATGAACGCGATTGAGACAAATACCGGACAATCGCCACAGTTTACCATGGGGGTATAGCTCAGTGGTAGAGCATTCGATTGCAGATCGAGAGGTCCCCGGTTCAAACCCGGGTGCCCCCTTCTTTTTTGCAAATATGTACTGTGTCCAATAAATACACTGTTTCCCATACTAGTTTGAAAAGCTAGGACAATGAAATATTTTCTAAAGTGATTTCCCCAAATTGGTCGAAATGTTTATTTATATAAGATGCACAATGCCAAAGGACTATGGTAAGCCGCCACCGCCTTACAGTTTATTCAGGTATTTCAGTCTTCCATGTTATAGTATCTTTTCCTTTCTTATATATATCTTATTTGCTATTGTAGTTTGCTTAAACAACAAAACTCTGTAATAAACTTATATGAATAGACATTTCAACGTATTTGAAGAAAATCCTTTAGAAAGTATGTAATTGTCCTAACTTTTGAAATTAGTCACTAAAGATCAAAATCTCCTTGCTGCTTGGGCCAATTTTCGCCCAAAAGTGTTTGTATCTTGAGCCGCATGAAAAACATGCCGCGAGCACATGTTCGAATCGAGCAGGTGAACAGAACTGGCCGATGCGGCACCATCGAACCGAGGAAGAGTTAAAAGGAGACCATAGATTGTGAAGACAGACTCGCCTTATGGATACACTTAGTTTTCACTCTTATAATAAATAAAATTAACCTTTATATGTCTTAATCATATTGTGTATTCTTTAGTAGATTACGGTAGTTATAATGGTAGATCTAGGGAATATTGTCTTTATGTTCCATAGTCCATGGAAGACCTGGTGTATAGTCAGGTCCAGCAGTTAAGATATAGTAATAAACCATCTAACATGGGCCCGGGCCGGCCCGTCGACTTTCTTCAGTGCCCCGCCAGGACCGGGCGAGCCATGAGGGTAAAAATATATAAAAATAAAAAATTGCAAATTTTACTTTTTTTTAAAAATTACCATCGAGGAAGTATTACTACCGGATATATGTAGGCAGTACGGATTTTTAGATGTTATTTTTTGCAATAGACTGTTTTTCGTACGTCCATTACCATAAAGATCATTGAAATCTATATTTTGATTGCTTTGTCACCCAGATATCGGGCCCGGCCCGGCCCGTTCGATGGTCTTTCTAGTTTAGTAACGGAACATCATCATCTAGAGTGAAACGACTATTGTCTTACACTATTGCGTTCGCCTTGTTTTTCGCAGCAGTGTATATGCTTTGTATACCTGTTTAATGAATATGATTAATTTTTTATCAAAAGCTAAAATATCATGGTAAAATCTAAGTGTAAGTCTAAATAGAGTATAGTAGGCGAATATCTTTTATTTGTGTGTTGATGTTTATCGTGCGACTGTTGATCCAGCATATGATAAGACTTCCACAAGATTTTGGCAGGAAAAATATCCGGTAAATAGTTTCTAAGTTAGTCAGAATGGGAGACAACTTTAACTGATGGGACAGCTAGGCCAATTTGATTATCAGCTTGTCAGCACCATCCGTCGGGGAAACTGCAGGGACAGTATGGTGAGATGGCCGAGTGGTCTAAGGCGCTGGTTTTAGGCACCAGTCTCTTCGGAGGCGTGGGTTCGAATCCCACTCTCATCAGTAGTTTTGCAAATTTTCATATTGCAATGTAGGTAGTTGAATGTTTCCCCGATTGATTGATAGCACTGGCTAACTGTTCCTGATAGTAAAATCATTAAGGTACTCTGTTTTCTTTAAAAAACTGTTTTGCCGGGTTTTATCAAGTTATCGTTATTTGTCGAATCTACTTTAAATAGTAATTTCTGAAATTGTTCAAATAGTTCCGATAAACGTGCTTCTATTTGCCAATTGATTGACCATAACATTATTGATTCAACACGATAGGAACGTAGATACAACGCGAAAGGGCATTCTCACAAAAGCGAGACCAGCAGTCGGTTCAACCATGGGGTATAGCTGTGGTAGAGCATTCGATTGCAGATCGAGAGGTCCCCGGTTCAAACCCGGGTGCCCCCTTCTTTTTGCAAATTTACCATCCGTACAATGTCAGCGTCCATTGGATGATGCCGTTAATTTTGCCAATTTTGTTGGATATCAAAATGCAGTTACGAATTGAGAAAGAAAATTTGGAATTTTTCCAAAACCAATACTACCAGGTCTCAGGCCAGCAGAAGCCAAATACTAAAAAGTAGTTGTAAATGTCCGATACTCTTTGAATACAAGGTTAAAATATTGGATTCCTTATTCTGTAAATATATACTTCAAATTTCGAAAACATTCTATTTACAAAAAAGCATATTGTGTATGTTTTTTATTTACCAAAGACATGCCTGCAAAAAACAAGTAGTAAATAGTAAACGACTATCTTTTAAATATTTCTGTAAGACTAGATTTTATAAAGAGAAAATGCAATGAACTCATCATCTGACAATTGTACAATATTGTACAACAAATGTGTAGCTCTATTATATAGAAATCATAACCGTAATCCTCTTTTATTTTCACTATCCCTTAGTTAATATAAATAACAACTTGTAGTCTACATGTTTATTAACTAAATCAAACAATAATACAAAGTAGTACAAATGATATAACTTACAGGCGGTTTAAATACGGATAATACCTCACCATAGAGATAGACTCCTCATTTTGTTCATTTTAGGCTGGCAGACCTTGCTCGGACAGGCTTCCAGCGCCTGTCTTATGGGGTTACACCAGCGGTGTCCCCAATAGGAAGCTCTATTTCATCAGGTGGAATCATAATGATTTATTATGTTAGTATTAAATATATTAACCCTATAGTATAATTATCTTATATTATATTAAATATATTAACCTAAAACTATTAATATTTCAAAATTGATAGTAACCGGAAAATAACAACACGTAGCTTTTCGTTACTTTACTTGAAGGAGTTTATGATTAGTTGTCAGTAGTTTCCATACTATATATACATAGTAAATATACAAAAATAATATTTTGAAAATAATTTAGACCATTTAAGAGTCCAAATATGACACAATGGTTAGAATTAATAAAAATACAAAGAAATAAAACATTATTATAATCACAATTAGTACTAAACATACAGCTAACTCGTTAAGTGAAACAGTTCATTTCATTATATTTACTACTCGTTGTAGCGTCATGCAAGCAGTACGCTGTGATAGTTTCCCACAAATAATATATACATGCCCAATGGGTTTTAATTGAAACACAGTAATAGTATAAAGATAAAGATAAAGCCTGCATTTGGATATAAATAAGTAACAATAGTTCAATACAATTGAGGGGCAAAACCCGCTAGCCTATCTCTGTAAGGCAGGTAGAGTCAAGACTAAGGTATGCGGGTATCACGGTAGGCGGGGTCTTCCCATTGTCCCCTATTGCATTAAAAAGATTAAGAAACACCTTCTCAGGATATAAAACGCCTTATTCTATAAAAGGATGGCCTAGAACTGATTCCCGATATATTTATACCCTGAAATTTAAGATTAAGTTGTATAGTTCGAGCTAGAATAATCAAGTTTAACAGTAGGTGCAAAAGACCAATATAAATTTATAAACACGGTTATTTAAAAGACCCA